>BLKM01001486.1:0-97449 GCA_013340265.1 Coptotermes formosanus | reverse complement strand
CGGATAACGCATGCACTGCAGACCATTACAGCGGACATGCTACACCGAGTCTGGGATGAATTTGATTACCGTGTGGATGCGTGTCGTGTGACCCAGGGTGCACACATTGAAGGATTGTGATTAACGCATGAGAAACTTGGACAGTTGCCGCTGCTGACGGTGTACGTTGTGCCCGTGTAAGGTGAGAAATAAATTTCTTGTTAACTTTTGAAACGGCACCATTCTTTTGTGTATACTCTGTATATGCCATCTGCTGTAGGAATAGGAAGTGAATTTTGCCGGCACGTTGTATTCATGTGTTCCGTATTATTATTACAACAAACCGATATTATTTCTGTTTACACCATTCACAGACAGGTCTCTCTGATGGAGGCGCACTTCATTCTGTGTGAGGAACAATCATAATTTTTATATACTAGTAATGTAGATTAGTTTTAGTCCTTAAAGGGTGAAATGTTTCTTTTGAATTTTTCTTCGCATTTTAGGTTGTTTGTAGTAGACGTCTTTCTTTAAAACACAGTACTTTAAGAATATAACGAAGATATAGCCTACTTTTTTGCAGAGAAGCAAATGGTCACCGCAGCTGACGCGCCGTTAATCTTCTTGCTGCTGCTACACCTGAACTCGAAAAAAAGAACACTTCTCTGAAAATGTATTCCAATAGTTATAGCTCTTGGTGCCGGAGCTAATTCATTGTCTTTATGCTACTTCCATTGGGCAGGGGGGTCTGTCTTTACCGAGCCTTTTGGTGTTTAAGAAAATACAGGATTCACATCCCATTTTGGTTATTGAGCGATATTTTCCTGTTCCAGGGTGCGTGAAATGCGGTTCTACGCATGTGGTTCATGTGAATCCGTTTTCAGTCCCAAACGCTCTGATCGTCTGGACACGACGGAACAATTATAGTTTATTAGCAAACAGAGTAATTATTACTGTATTCTGTGATGTGGTGCCATGTGGTCCAGTAGAAGTGAAAGGACCTACCAAGACTATGGAGGCGGAAGGCGTCTCTTATACGTCGGAACGCCTGCCAGATCGCATGGCATGACATAATAATAACTGCCAAGCAAATGTAAAATTTTGCAAACTCGGTACACGCATTGAATTAGTATATTCGATTATGATCTAACGAATATAAAGCGTCGAATTTTTGTGACATCGGTAGAAATTTATATTTTGTAAATTCGTATCTTCGTCTTCTGTTCTTCCCATAAGAAACTTTCCTTGACGGAAACTGACCCCACTCTTGATTAAGCGCGTACCAAGTAACAATTATGAAGTAACGTAATTGAAACTTAACGACACAAGAGCAGCAGGTTCACGCGTAGGAAGAACAGAAGAACGAGATCCAAGCCTCCGATGCCTTTACCTACACAAAGGATAAACCGAGACGTCGAGGAATTCCTTGTTGAATACCTTTCAGAATAGGATGGAGATGCCGGGCTCAAATAGTAACAAAAATCGATACTGGCGTCAGAATTGGTTGTGACAGTGGCCATATTATATGCTATAAAGACAATGATGGAAATACAATGGCAGAAGCGCATGCGTCTACATGTAGCAAATAAGAAATTGAATGAAAATTAAATACGCGAGACAACCAACGTTCTCGGACCTTATGTAAAGTAACAAGCTCGACAAATCCTTAACTTATGTCAACTAACCCAGTATGCAAAAAAAGCAATCACAAATGAATCAACGCAAGAGGATGGGCAGATACATGCGCGGGAACAGTAAACAAATGCAGACCACGCCAGCGACCTCTTTACTGACGCAGACGCTATGAAATCAAGAAGTGCTTCGTAGAATATGTATCAGTAGCAAACTGAGAGGGTAGATCTGTAGGTCCTTGGGATAAAAGTCGACGTCGGTGTCGAAGTTAGATCCGACGATGACTGTGTGACATGTCACGACTGCAATGATGACAAACCATCGGTAGGTGACCAGACTTTTGACATTTTGAAACTAAAAAAAAAGAAATGAAATTCAATTGTAAGACGCGTAAATCCACACTAACCTAATGTAGTTTAACCAGTACCCAAACATGATTGTAAAAAATCAACGTCGCCCGTCAATCCACAGGATTCGAGGACGAGTAGATTTATTCAGAAACATGCGTGGGAGGAATCGAAGAGTGTTTTAGACCAGTGACGTTTCATTGACGCAGACGCTGCAGAATAAGTGAATTACTTGTCAAATACGTTGCAGAATAGACTGTAGAAGCCGAAACGAAATATGTAGATCTAAAAATAGACGCCTGCGTCGTATTTGGTTTTAACAACGGCCTTGTTGACAGTGTTGACAATAACATGCAGAGGCGCTTGCGCCAACGATATTTGAACACCATAAATTCTAAGCCAAATAAAAAAATGGTATTTTGTTGACGACCGATGTTGTATCCTCGATAGCAGCGGGAATTCTTCACTGGCTGCCTCATGCAGACTGGCTCATGTGTCTCCTATCTTATGGCAGTCAAGGGTCCCTACCCCCAGGGATGAAGCAGCTAGGATCCAAAGCTAACCATCTAATGTGACAGATAATTCATGCAGCTTAATTCTCACCCCCCCCTCCCCCCGCCTCATGCATGTTTATGTCATCGTGTTCAAGCACAGGGACTATGTCTGTATCAATATACATCCACACGCAAAATATCGAACGTTTCGTCACGATGCGTGCGAAATTTTTCAAAGAGCAAAGCGCCTTTAAAGCCGTTTACTGCGGCCGTAGGTGTGACACGAGTTAAGTATCAGGTTATGATATTTACTACACAATGAAGGGGGGGGGGCTGGTGAGGGCGGAAAAACTCTCATGTTATCGGGTCAAACCGAAAACGTACTGAAGGCACTGTAATTAGCACAGTCGACTATTATTAACAGGCAGCAATAAGGCCATTGGGGATTCTGGGTACTACGTTATGGAGTACGTCCTTGCCAATCCTATTCCTGTTGAAGTGGAAGTGCTTTTTTGTCCAATGTTCTGCGATTTCCGGAAGAGCATTGCTTTTTTGGAAGGTTCCCAGGCTTTGCCCATTTGCCCTGGTAAGCGCAACATATAGATGAAGATGAGTATGGAATGTCGGTGGAATGATACTGAAAGGGGAAAACCAACGTGCTCGGAGAAAAACCTGTCCCACTGCCACTTCGGCCACTGCAGATCTCTCAACGATAGGCCTGGGATTTGGAAGGAGACTACAGTATGTGTGATAAGTAAAGTAAGGGGTACAGGTCACCCTATGGCATGTCTGGGTTGGCATAGAGGGTTGGCGGAGGTAGAACTCCAACCTCATTGCAACTCGGCACTAGAAGGAGGTGGGTGGTCAGCACCATTCTCCGGCCGCTCTGACCGCGGGAAGACCCTACATCCGTTCTGCAGGAGGCTTCATGCTGGGTAAGCCTCGAGTCTTGTCCGGACGGCACGGAAAATCTCGTCTCCACTGGGATCCGGTCCCCGGACAGTCCAGCCCGTAGCGAGTTCCTATACCGACTGAGTTATCCCGGCCGCCATTTGAGAAAATTACCTTCCCAAAATTTACCTGGGCAGAGTACGGCGAAGAGGAATTTCAAAGTAGGCAGTGCCTCGACGGAGATTGGAACAAGGCATCTAACAAACGTAAGTAAAAAGCATTACTGTTTCAGACAATTGCGCGGTGTTTTTCATGTGAAGGAAGGTGTCACAGCGGTAACCTAGAAAGAAATGTAATGTTATGTTACCATATTAACGTCAAGAACACTGGACCAAAAAATTAGCATGACCGCACGTCTTGCACATCCAATGACTGGAGCCGATTTTGAACTTACTTAGAATTCCGTAAACCAGTTTAAATTTTTCTCTTGACATTTGTACAGAGGAGCATTATTGTAGGCAGCACTGATATGATTCTTTTGAGCTGAATTATCTTTATTGGCGCACTGGACTTATATGAAGATGATAAAATATCGATTGTAGAGGTACGTATATTATTGTGTTACATATCTGCATTTAATTCTTAACTTATTGCCTCTTTTGAATAGGTTTTGTACTGCTTATTTTCTCGAAACTTGTGACAGTTGAAGGTAATATTTTTGTCCATAATCCATTTTTCGTCTTTGCGCTTTCGTCCTGGTACGGCGAGTAGTATTTCTCATCGCAGGTACTATATCCCATAGAGTGAAAGTGTGGTGATTCCCTAAATAGAACCTTTTTTCGAATAGTCTAAATATGTGCACCGTTTATTTCTCCAGTCTGAGTGTACGTAGATGTAGACAGTGCTCCATTAAGGTCTCGGTACTTCGGTTAGGCCTATGCTGCCCAATTAGGTAATGCAAAGAGAAAAGGGGGGAGGGGTAATCGGTATTATATTTTTGATATTACGATTTACTTGATTATGACTCCGTGTGGTCTGATAAGCGTGCACCACCACTTCGGACGAAATACTGCCTCCGTATTCAAGGTAGAATTGTATGTGTCCACTTACCAAATTACCCGATGTCATGACTCAGAAAATCACAGTATGAATCTTCACCACCTTGATAACCTTAGATGTTATATAAGCCTCTATATCTATTGAACTTTTATAAATGTGTCAGTTCCAGAAATAATGGCAGTGAGTTTAACCTAAACCGAAAGAATAAGTGGTTTTGAAATGTGTTAATGTATGTTCCGTAAGAATATTTACTGTACAGAGTTTCCAAAACAATCCTTCCGCGGTGTTTCGTGAACCGTAAAGAGATACCCTGACGCTGAAATACAGCAATGGCATTTTTTACAAATTCGCAGGAAGAAAAAATTCAATGGACAGGACTTGCTGAAGCTTGTATATTTCTCGCAGACTCTTTTATAAACGCCGTTTATTTTACAGGATGCGTATAGCAATGTCCGCAAATGATCTTGACAATTTAAATCGTGTAGTACTCAGAACGCGTTTAATGCACGGGCGAGGCAAGCTATATGGCAGGTAGAACATAAACTCACCGAGTTTCAACATTGCAGCTAGGTTGCTGCATACTGCACCCTTTGGCCGCTAGGTTGAGATACTTTCGCGAGTATTAAAAATGGCGGTGTGTGGGGTGTTGTGTGTTAGCATTTATGAAACGAATTTTATTGTGACAGTGCATAGACAATTTAATAGCGAGTGCAGTAGGGACCCACCAAGCAAGCCATTGAATTTTGGTTGTGAATGATTGTTAGAGTTGTGTGTGTAAGCGCAAAAGTACCGGCAAAACGTCCGTGTGTGACTGACATGTCAGACAATCTACGCGTCGTGTTGAACAATGTAACTCGAAGCCACTTGCAACTCTGCAGCAAACAGCCTATCCGGCTTATCGAGCCTCCCTCCCCCCAGTACCCTAACGCGTAGTAACGAACTCGTATTTAGTATCGAGTGTGAATACAGCAGACGAATCGCCCTGGGGTGTCCTGTCTTGTGCCCAGTTTGTTCGTATTTGTCATGTTTACATATCTAAATGTGCGTCTTTTTAGAGGACTAAGCCGATTATGAAAAGATAGGTGCAGTCGAGGGAGTGACATGTCGTCTGTACGGTAGAATGAATTGGTACATTTCGGAAGATGGCGCAATATTTTTAATGGTTTCCAGTGACAGTTCCATGGTGTCCATGTGTTCCCGCCAACCGAAAGTTTGGAACTTAGGTAAGAGCCGGGAGAGCTCAATAGAGTGACTCAGCCCATGACCGGAGAACAGGAGATGGATTTCCAGTGAAGGCAGAAATTTTAGTCTTCGCGACCGCGTCCAGACCGCTTCTGGACCAACCCAGCCTCCTGTGCAGTGGGTAGCGGGTTCTCATTCCCCTGGGGTGGGGAGAGTGGGGGCATTAAGCCGACTTTATTTACCTGGTGCTGATGGTTAAGAGAGGGAGAGACATAGCTGTAGCCTACGTCCAGTCTCCCATATATCTTCATAACGTGGTGCCTGATTAGGCATAGGGCCAATTTCACTATTCTACTTTGTACGTACTTAACCGTAGTTGTGCGGAACGAAGCGCGTGTGATTTTCTTAGTTGTGAACATGCGCAGTAGGAAAAGGTTTTTGGCGGGCGGGCTGCGCGAAGGGGCATTCGTAGTTGGCAACCCTTGGTGTTCGGATCGTAACAAAAGGAAAATTTGTTAGAAATATGAACGGCAAGGATAGCTATTAAAATGTGGCATTGTTCTTTCGCGCAAATGTATTAGGTAATTTGTTGCCCTTTATTTTTTAATTTTACGTAGAAAGTATGTTGTTTGTGATATGGTCGTGTATTTTATGCGTTAAAGAATATTTATAGGTTAACGTGCAAATATACTGGTACAGGTAACGTCTGGGGTTTGTTGCCGTTTCCTGGGAAAATACAATTTTATTTATTGTAATTATGCCTGAGTGCCGACGTGTGAAGATGTGTTTGTGTGGATCTGGCGATAGTAGAGCCCTTCACGAAGAGAGGTACAGGAGAAAAACACGCCTGAAAGTAAGTACCTGTTTGTTTAATTGTCTGATTAATGTGCCTGTATCATGTATAAAGTTAAATTCGACCAAAATTGCATACAGTCAACTTTCACTTAAAATCCCACCAGCCAGAGAATCGTTATTGCAGCGAAGAGACCACTAGTTGCAGATGGCGCCTAAAATAGTCATGAGAAGATGGCAGTGCTTAAAATGTAGGTTACATTTTTGTATTCAACTGTGGTAGATGATAGGCACATTTGATTTAAAAATGCTTTGGTATCTGCAAGTCGGTAGCATGACGTGTTTGAGGTTTATGTTGTCATAGTACATGTGCGTGAAAATATGCGTTGTATGTCTTCCACACCCTAGTACACAGTTAATTTGCGTAAATGCGAATTTCGCCCTGCACATTGTTTCTCCTTTCTACATGTGTAGTTACTAAGAGCATGTTCCATCATTTCTTGTCCAGGTGTGCCAGAAATATTTCACCAAAGCAAGAATTTTTCCCGATCCGCTGTGTGGACATTACTGTATTTGCCCCCTATTAAGTTTCTGTTGTTTTTGTTTTGTTATACGTCGTCATATACAACTGCCAAGAGTTGTGAAAGATTTTACATTTTACTCCTGTTTCGACACGTTCTATTGAGTGCTTGAAATGGACGTAGACACGGACATACGCCATCTGCCTAATTACAGAGCTACGAGTATTTTCCTTAACGCAGAAATTTCCATTGCCGTCAGACGTCATACTATATATACTGTTTAGAGCCGCTGAAATGAAGCCCTAGGTATTTACAGAAATCTTATCTGTGTGATCAGCTTCATGGTTGCTAGATAAATAATGGCCAAATTGTTTGCAGCTGCTACGTTTCTGATATATTGCTTAATATTTATTGCGTACACCCACTCCCCTGAAAATTGTGCACCTATTTTTTCTTGTTACAGCAACTTGGATAACATTTCTTCCTTTCTGACACTCTTGGCACCCAGCCGTAATCTCCTTTATCTATTAATTTACTTTTTTTTGCGTAGACGGCAAGCTATCTTAAAGATCTCTCGTCTTTGCAGAACCTGGAGTTCGCTTGATTCGCGTTTCTTATTTGTTTATTTAGTCAGGTGTTGTTTCAGAGCCCTGTACGTGTAAACTCAACAGCGCAGATACACGTTATTGGTATTATAAAATTAGGAGAAGTGTACAAATAGTGTGTACTTTTAATGTCAACTGGCTGTCAGGTAGAGGTCTCTGCGTCGGGCTGATCACTCGTCCAGGGGAGTCCTACAGAGTGTGGTGTGTCTTGAGTATGATCGTGAAGCCTCGATAACGAGAAGGCCCTGGCCCACTAAGGGCTGAAGCGCCATGGGGGGGGGGGATATCAACTTGCGGGGAAGTATTTCATCTAGAGTATCAGAAGAGACTATCTAAGAAACTTAAGTTTCAAATAACAACTGAAAGACAACCCAGATGAAGTCGACAGTGATCAGATGAAAAGTGCTGGGATAATATTAAGATGTAAAATATTGAACCGCTATGAAACCTTATGCTTGACGGTATGTAGTGTAATAACTGGTGTACCCAAACGGTTTGTCTCGCCGTAAGGTTTTTTATTTTCTTTTTTTGCTCGCAACGTGTGTAATTACGTAACAGGGTCTGTCAGCTGCGTTCATGCGAACTACAATTTTAACGATTTGGAGACTTCTATTTAAGTCGTGGTGAATACTGCATTGTGTGTCGCTTATGAATTAAGGAAGACAGTGTCTCAAATAAGTGATATATTTTGAGAGGAATGTCTGTAGATCAGCATTTCCTAACTTCCTGAAGTTATTAATGGCTGTTGAAACTGCACGTCACGTGAGATACAAGTGTAGTGACAGACGGTTAGAAGGGAGAGTTCGCGAACATTCCTGCCTTATCGGTTCAACCATATTACTCATGCCTGTGTTCTTTCGTCTTCTCTTAGCGGCCAGCAGGTGTCGTTACATGACTGTGAATGTCAGCGTAGTTGCCGAACTTGCTTGACAAAAACTCTTGAACAGACTCAGGAGTTGACTGTTGCGGTGATGCCAACGAATTGGACAGGTAGCTACAGCGACCTGCTGTGCGGCTTAATGGTATATATTCGGGAATTCTGGTAGTTTCGACAGAGGATTCAAATTCCGGCTAGGCTTCTTCCATTACGCGAAGCCTGCTGCCCGTAAGATTCTGATTAGCTACAGTAAAAACTGAGGGCGACAGATGGGTGAATGGACATTTATGCTGAAAACACAACGTGGAAAATTCGAACTTCTTTCCACGGCATGTTGAAAGAAGCCGGCTGTGACCAAATCGGGGACGGTGAACACAACAATTAGTCACAAAACTGCAACACGTACAGTTGTTTTGTTATATTATTTTTGTATGTATGAAAGGCACATGAACGTACCACACATGCAGTCTTAAATAATGACGTATTTAAGTAAGAATGTATTTGTTTACTAATGAGACGTATTATTGTTGACAGAATTATAAGACTACCAATATGGAATACGCTAGAAAAGAAAAATACACCAGCGCTTTTGTGGATCGGAATTTATCAGAATTTGACACTACGACCGCAGCTGTGACTTGATGCAAATTTTGCATCCGGGTTTGAATAAGCACATTAATTTGGAGAGGCACTTTTCTTTCATGTTAGCTTACTCTTGTTGATGTGTGGATTTAGAATGTTTATGTCTGCGGCGTGAGTTGTAGGAGAAATGAAACACTCCTATGTTATGTCACCGCTTTTAACTAAAGGTTAGATAGATCTAAGTGGTCAGTAGTGATTTCGTGAGTGAGTGACATTTAACTACGCCAAGGTAATACAGGTCAACGTTTGTATTAACCTGGTAAAGCACTTTTTTAGACACTTGGTGCGGTAAATTTTGTCTCCGTTTTCATAGAAACGGCGCAATAATTAGTTGTTTCTGTTGATTTGGCAATTATTTTTTTAAATAGAATTTATTATTTTATGAGCTTTTGCAAGATTTTTGGATTCTCACAGAGTTGTTTCTAAAGATTTAAGTCTCACTGGGATTTGTGATGTGTCGTTGGATGAATGGTTTCCGACATTTCGAAGGATCTTATTGTCCTCATCTTCAGAGTCAAGCAGTTTAGTCCGCGACTGCTTGACATTGAAGAGGAAGGCATTAAGATCTGTAGAAACGTCCGGAACTTCTTGCCCAACGGCACAGCATCACATCCCAGAAGATTTGGATTTTTGTGATCTTCTGCCGCCTGATTATTCTAGCTAATTCATCTAGAATACGCATATTTTCAGGATGATTAAACCAAGAAGGACGCGACTGTAATGACGCGTAGCATGCACAAGGGCAAGAAGAAATTCATGTGAATTATTTGTTAGAAAACTCCAGGGAAAAAAATCACGTCGGAGTCCTAGCAAATTAGAGGATGATGTTAAAATAGACCTTAGAGAAACGGATTTTGAACTGGGGTAACTTCAGGCAGTGGCGTGCTTGAAAAGGGCTGTGACAAAATATGGACCTTTCCGTAAGGTTGGCATTGACTGGTTGTGAGGGATAGTCCTACGAAAAGGAGATACTGTTTCACGGAGTTAGGTCGTGAATTGTTCATTTGTTATAACATTATTGAAAAGGCGTAGATTACTTATATTCTGACATTTACTTGCGACAGATGTCGATTTCTCATTAATAAATAGTGTTAGGTCTTCAGTACAGCATCAATAATCTCCATACTTCGGGAAGGTACATCTTAAGAACCTGACTTATTTTAAGGATAGGATATTAGTACAGGATTATAATTTCATGCATCGTGTTTCTGGTCTGCAAAGTAGGAATAGCGCGTGAATGTGTTTACGGTCATCGAGAGCCCGAGTCCATGGGTTTCATACACGTTTCGGAAACAATAAAACCACCGATAATTTCGTTACGCCCCGTGTCTCTCCGTAATTACAGCATCCTAATTGTCTGGTCTGTTAAAGCTCCCGCCCCTGTGATGTTTTGTTGTTTTTTTCATCTTTAGAGCCGTTCATGAATGTTACTACATTTTTATGTGTCATTCTTAAGTATGACGAATTTTGGTGAAGTTCGATTAAGGCTATAGTTCTTACGTTGCATAAATATTAACATATGTCAGTTCTATTTGCTTCCAATTTATTGAGCCACATTACTCAAGTACCCCCAGTAAATATATTTTTGTTTGCAAAATTACGACGTTTTCAACTAGGAGAAAGCGTTTTGAATCTACTGTCTGTGAAATGTTTGCATAAAACAGTTATTTTGAAATAGCGCGTTTTTAAGGCCAGGTTCGGAAAATTTTATGCTTTTGAAGAACTTTTATCAGACGAATTTCGGAAACGTACAGGCATTTTCGTACCCTGACACACTTGGTGTGGCACTAGTGTCATCCCCTCCTAGGAAGTATGCACGGCTGCAATGCCGGAATTGTTGGGGGTGGAAAACTCTTAAATAGTCATAATAGCGTGAGGTCTAGTAGAGCCTGGTGCTGCTATAAAGTTTCGTGAAAGTCCATCGGCAGGTTAAAATTATGTTAGGAAGGAGGATAAATATAACAGTTATCGTGTTTATCCTTATAAAATTAAATACAGTCGTACCCTTATCATCGATTTTATTTTTACAACTTGTCATTACAGAAGGAAAAACGTTCATTGAACTTTAACTGGTAATTTGTGTGTTTCGCTGGTCGCTCGTTTGAGGCTTTTGTTCAGTTGATGTTAACAGAAAGAAAGGTAAATTCGCAGGCTGTTACCTAACGGGTAATTTATTGCAGTCTAAATGTAGGTTACATGTGATTTAGAACCGATTTAGTTGGGTGTCATTACTTTGTTACAAAAACCAGTTGATCTTAGTAATGAAGTAGCCGTTGAAAAATATGCCTTACCTTACTAACATTCTTCTCTGAACACCATGGTACTGTTCAGCTTGGGTACAGTGGATATCTGTTCTGTTTATTTTATGTAGTTTTTATTCTAGAAAGGAGGAATAGTGCATTCTGTTACCGCGTTGCACGGAGATACAATTGACGTTTATCGTGAATATTTTTGCATTTAATGTGAATATAAGAGTGAAGCACGGTGACTAACGCTGAATGCACCATTTCTGTTACGCAGAGGCTGCATGTCCGACCCATCCAGATTTTAAAAATATCTGTAATATTAGTATTGGTATTGTAGCACATTAATCATATATTTACTGAGCGTCTAGCTGTGTTTTTGTACTTTTTTCCTTTCCGAGAGTGTTGTAAGTCTTATGAAAAAATAAGTCTAATGAGAATTAGACCAAACTGAAATAACTTGATTATGAATCTTCAATATGTTGTTAAATCTTCAATATACAGTATTATTTGGAGTATTTATGTATTTATCTCTTACATTAAAGGAAGAACATATCGTAAGGGTATTCGAGAATAAGATGTCGAGGAAGATTTTTTGGGCTATAGAGGAAGGAAGTAAGCGGACACATAGAAAATTGCATAGCTGCATAATGAGGAACTTCATGATTTGTACCTCACCAAATACTATTCAATACTACGAGTATAAATACTATGATCAAATCAACGAGGGCGAAATGAGTGGGATGTGTGGCACGTATGGGTGAGAATTGAAGTGCATGGTTTTGGTGGGGAAACTTTAAGGAAAGAGACCATTTGGAAGACTTGAGTATAGACGGGAGGACAGTATTAAAATTGATTTTAAAGAAATGTGCTGGGCGGATGTGAGTGGATTATCCTGGTTCAGGATAGGGGCAAGTAGCGGGCTGTTGTGACCATGGCAATGAACATACTTGTTGCAGAATATTCGGAGAATTTCTTGAGTAGCTGAGAAGCTAGTAGCTTCTCATGCAGAACGCTGCTCCATGAATGAGTCAAGATTTCATATCCGGGAGGCGATTTTAACAATTTTCTGGCAGCTAATTTCTGTTTATGTTGTGTCGCAGATGGTTAACCCTAACCTTAATTAAGTTGTGCAGATGTTAGGAGTAGCTGTGACATTGAAATGACTGGCCTACGTTTGGACGACCGGCGTTCGGTCTGCGGCTGTGACAGGAATTTCCTCTTCGCTGCTTCTCGTGATGTAAGAGTAATTCCGATGTGACAAAGGATTATCTTATCTTCGGAAATCGTACACTGCCTATAGGTAATATTGCTGATTGAATATACATCATAGAGCTAAAAATCCGAAATCCGCAAAGCTAAATTTCACGTGAAAAGTAGGACTGTATTACCGGACTTCAGTTCGAGGTTTTCAAACGTTATTTCTAGTTGTTTCCCATATGGTTCCACGGTGTTTGTGACACATTATGTATTTGAAAGGCAGCGAGTCGTATATTCCACTGACGCAATCTAGACATTCGATCAGAGAAGTGACGTTGATTGCTGTGATGGCCAGGATTCCACTTCGCTCACGCTGGCTATTCTCGGCTGAATTTTTTTCACATCAAAACTAATGCTTGAATGAACTTCTTATTTTCCAACATTTCACTCCATCGCTTTTCCGATCCTAATAGCAGAAGTTTATAACGTTATGTTCAGTTACAGATTGTAGAGGTGTCGTCATTTTTGGTACGAAAATTAAAATGCAGGTATGGAAGAATTGTCTTTGAATATATTAAATTATCGGGATAAAAAGAGGCAAATTCTGTTTATGTCTGATGGTAAACGCCTGAAAAGAGATGGGCGATACCAATTCGTTCCGGATTCCTCGTAATTTATCTCTGATTATTTAAGTAGACAATATAACTATACGTAGGCCTAGGTAAGTTCTTGGTATAATATCGTAAAGTAACAGACCAGGAAAACTACATGGGCAGAGACATTTGTGACAAGCTGACGGCAGTCTGACTGTTCAATAAATTCCCTCCTTCCCATTTCTTGAACCCTAAAGTTCATTACTGTATTGAAAGGAGCCCGCTGATTGACCATATTTTTAAACAGATGAATCCAGCCTCCATCCTCCTGCTGTTTCTTTAAGATTAAATTACATATGATTATTCCATCTACACCTAGGTCTTCCAACCAGCAGAACTATATTTCCTTCCAGTTTCCCTAGTGAAATTTTGTATGAATGTGTCCTCTCGCCACGCATGCTACATTTCCGGCCCTCGTCTTGTTTTGGTCAGCCTAATCATATGCAGGAAACCGAGTACTCAGTATGAAGAGTACACAGTCTCTTGGTTGGCCCTGTCAGTATTAGTGATGAGTGGATGAGGGCTCCATTTGAGACAGATTTACATAATCTGTATAATGTCCGAGAAAATACTGCTGTAATAAAACTTCACGGCGACCAGACCTCTGTGTCTGCATCAACAGGGTAGTCCTCGGAACGTTGGATTCTGTTCCAAATTGACACGCTGGTCGTTGGAGAGGATTATGGCATTTAGTTACCGCGATACTGCTTTCACGACCAATAGAATTGCGTATGCTGGGAAAGTGTAACAGTGAAACTCGTATGAGTCGCAGTGTGTGGGCGTTATTACGTGAAGCCTTGCGAAAGCACTTACTTCAATTGGCCGGACAAGACTAGGTTTTTTAAAAGCTAAGCCTTGAAACTCTGCTGTTGCAGATTAAGTGCGGAAAATACGTTTGGTATTCAGATTTAATTCCCGAGTTTTGCTAGCCTGTGAGAAATGTGATCGTAGCGTGTAGTTACTGAAAGTAGCGGTTTATGTGCACGCTGTTAGATTGGAGCAGTTGTTATCTGCATTGGAATTAAACGTCTTTTGTCTTTTCGAAAAGAGATGTGATAATGTAAAATAATTACTGGGCCATAAAGTGGGGCATCATGTGTGCGGTAACCATGTAGAAGTGATTGGGGTTTAGTGGGCAGTAAATCAGGAACTGTAGATTACCGAAGCAATAGCGTTGTACTGAAGAGGAATTATGTTGTAAGCCAGTGTAGAGAATTGTTTACTTTAGTTGATTTAAAGTTTATGGGTTTCAGTATTTTGTCTGGTAACGTAGTGCAGTTGAGAACTTGGAAAACGTTTTTATACAGCGAACTTCTCTTATATTTTGTCAGTTCCGATTTCGCCCGTTTTTGTATAATGAGCAGTTTCGTAATTTGTACCATTTACTTTCTATCATTACGGTAATCTGGTTAAGAACGGTAAGATTTCCGGAAATGTAGCGTGTTTGAGGAGTTTAAAATGCGTACGAAATTTTAATCAGAAAAGGAATCGGCCATTAGGAGACCTAGATACAGATGTGACGATAGGGTCATGTGGCGGGCCCTTGTGAACACGGTAATGAACCGTTAGGTGTCATTAAAGTAGGGCAATTTTTGGGCTAGCTGAGAAACGATTAGTATGTAAAGAAAGTCTCTGCTGTGTGGTTGGTTGGTTGGTTGGTTGGTTGGTTGGTTGGTTGGTTGGTTGATTGGTTGGTTAGTTAGTTAGTTGGTAACAGTAATATGCCGCGACAATTTCTACACTCTGTTTTATCACCCTTCTTATAAATAGGTACGAAGATTGGCTGTTCCACCATTTAGATAATTCTTCTTTATTCCAGATACAGTTAATTAGTAAATTCGTGTCTGTCAGAAGGAAGTGTTCTGCCTCCTGTTTGAAGCAGTTGTGCCGGAATGTGATCAGCACCGGCCTGTGTACATCTTGTCAACTTGTCAGTGATCATCTCTAACTGAAAGGAAAGAGGCTCGGGTAATCGTGGCTCAGTTTATGTATTTCACTGTGCCTAACATCATTAACCCCATGTACGTTTAGTAAATGACGGAAGTGTTTTTTTGCACCTCTGTAAAGTACTGTAGGGTTCTGCTAGCAGCTCACACTTCTCATATTTGATAAGTTAGTTACAAAGTGGTAACCCGTCTTAAATTATGCGTCTGTACGTGTCTCTGGTATTCTTGTTCTTACCCTTAGTTTCAAGCTCATTGCTTTCACCCCTCAGGTGTTCCCTCTTTTTGTTCCTGAACTGTCTACTAGTTTCACACCTTACATTATCTGCATTAACCTTTTAAAGCCTAGCGGTAACTTCACGTACCACCAGGTTTAACATTAAAAAATTCTACGTGGTTCCCACATTGCGTTTATGTGTTTTGTGTGGATCTCAGAACAAACAGCAACTTTTGCCTTATAAAACATTAACAGACTGGTTTTTATAACCGAAGTGGAGAGTGTTTACAGCGCGGTACGCACGGAATCCTTATATAAAACAGATACGCTTCGTCTTTAAAGAGTTAATTGGGCGTGTATATTCTAACTAACCGATCCCAGTGGCCGCGCGGTCTAAGGCGTAGGTCTAAGGCCGAGCGCTTGCTCGGATCGTGGGTTCGAATCCCACCGGGGGCATGGATGTTTGTCTCTTGTGAGTGTTTATGTTGTCAGGTAGAGGTCTCTGCGACGGGCCGATCCCTCGTCCAGAGGAGTCTTACCGACTGTGGTGTGTGTCTGAGTGTGATCAAGTAAAAATGAGCAACATCGACACGTGCTGTCAGTAGGTAGAAGAGGTAAGGACTACGAAATGAAACGATATTCTAACTATCGGAATTGGCATGCTTCATTTGATATAAAAATTTTGAACATTGTGCATCAAACCATAGCTTATCCTACTTACCTAAGCTCTCTTCATCTGAGATTTTGATATTCTGGCATTTTCGCAAGCCCTCTTTGTGTTCCTGCTGGTATCTAGGTTTTCCAAAGCTGCAGACGTCTTTGAGATTTCAAGCTTACGCTGTTCTCGTAAAATATAATAAATTTAGCTTTCTCTGCATGTTCTTCTATGTAAACCTCACTTGTAGTTTTCAGTAGAGCTTCTGTATTTTTCTTTTTCATCTTTATATTTCCTGTTTCGTAAAAAGAGATTTTGAAAGTGTGATATTGACTGTCAGTGTGTTCGGATGTTTCTTGGCATTCATCTCGTCGGTACGCTGTACGGTGCCGTCTGTATCTACACATTAGACGGTATTGTGTGAATTGACAATTTCGGATATTCCCTACATTGTTTTAACAAAATTGGAAATGCTGTTTGCACTTGCACACCTAAGATAACATTCTTTTGGATAGTTACACTACTCGAATCTGAAGAAGCCTTATGTTCAATGTACGTACATTTCTTCAAGATAGAAGCACTGGATTAGACGGTCACACTATGCATACTCAGTTATTGTGGGGACTGTCTTCAGAGTTCTTCAATTTGGAAACGTGATTCGAATTTAAAGCTTTGTGCTTCGTTTGTAGTCCAAGTGGTATGTTGGAAACGTGAGATTTGGTCAAGGTCCGTTTTTCTCTAGGGAGACTGTTCGTTTCCTGAAGTTTTAAAGGGGATAGTGATCAGAATTGATTACTAAGCGCATGGAAATGACCCCGTAGAGAATTTATCCGAAGAGACAGGCCGATCAGCTAATAACTGTAACGTCAGAAGTAAACTGAAAATAGTAAATTGAAGACGGGGTACTTTTTGAGTTGTATTCTTCGCTGAATTTTATAAGAATGGTCAAACAAAGGGCAGTGAATTGGACAGGGCATGAGACACATGTGGAGGGAGTAGAGAAGTGCAAACCGGGTTGGGGGTGAAACCTGAAGGAGAATGACCACATGGAATACATACGTGTAGATGGAAGGATGATATTAGGATATATCAGAAAGGCATATAATGTGAGGGTGTGGATTGGAATAATATGGCTCAGGGTGGGGATCAGTAGTAGGCTGCTGTGAATACGGCGATGAACCTTCGGGGTTAAAAAAATACAGTGCCTGTTCAACTGTTAGCGTCTGAAGAAAGACTTTGTTGCATGTAGTTTACATGAATTGGACCGTAATGAATATACTGAGAACAGAGGCTCAGCACTCTGTTATACCAAGTAGGAATTTGCGGCAGACTTGTAAGACTGCACCGAACGAACTCGCTGATGCTGAGTCCTCTACTCAGCACGCGGACTGTCTGCTGTCCTGATCTGTATGTTTATGTCTACTGGAAATGTTTTGAAGACGAAATGTTTAAAAGGAAGAGGAAGGAAGCGTTTGGATTTAAAGAATTCAACACAGCAAGAATTTTTCGATAATTGATACACAAAATTTTGGATATTAACTTTACTCGATTTCTTTTTCAGTCGGTCGTACGCAGTTTCTATCATGCCTCGGGTATGTATATGGATTTTGTTGAAGTAGTACCATAAACGTGTAGTGGTTTGATATGGATTTTGTCTTTACTTCGTGTACGAGTAGATATCATACTGAACTACACAAGGACATCGCAGTTCGATATATCAAATCCGGTACGGCATGACGTAAAATACATATATGGAACTTCTTACGATTTTAAATCGTAATTACTGGTTTTCCTCGTACAGTTTCTCTTTTCCATTAACCGTTAAATGTGTGACTTTTTTGCTCAACGCTGACAAAAAGTTAAATTAAGTTTTTAAGTGTATCATGTTTGGAGAGTGAACTGAATTTATAAAGCTGTTAATTATTTACATTGGTTTGGAAGCGCTGTTAGAACACCACACGACCAAAAACGTATTTATTTAATGATTACAACTCGGAATTTTAGTCTGCTTGTAATATAGGGATAACACCCATCAGTGCTGTATTTAAGAAGCGACGACTTTCTCGGTGGTAAGTGACATAACTAACACATTTTGGATAGAACTCTGTTTTCTGTCTTTGCGTAAAGCATATAAAATTAATGCATGATGTGGAGGTCTTGTGTGTCTGTCCATGTGCTTTATCTTCAGTCTCTAATCGGTGAACTTTTGGTACATAGCTCTGCACTGGAAATTTGGAAGGTAATTTATTTTTAGGGGCTTTAACAAAGCGGTTTAGAAAAGAGACAGCTTATTCTTGTCTGTCCTTTCTTCCTTCCGTCCGTCCGTCCTTCCGCCTGCCCGCATGGGAAAATGAGGCTCCCACCGGACAGATTTTTGTGAAAATTAATGGGGGTTTTGTTAAGATTTACCAAGCCATGCTAGTTTTGGTTAAAATCGCACAACGTAATTTACATAAAGACCTGTGAGCATTGTTGCCGTGTAATGCCAACCGCAAGTGCTTGTAGCCCGTAGTCTCACTTTTTCTAATCTGGATAAATGGGCAGAAATGCGTCTACCATGGCCCCCCTATCTGACATTTTTCTCTTCCGGATAAAACGACTGTTCCTTGGCTTCTTCCTCTTCTCCGACGTTTCGTCATCGCTCTGGTGTGTCTTGACAATACTGGCTTTGACGAAGGGCTGCAGGGTGCTCGCACTTGCTATTAGTTGACAACACAACGCATGCGTACTTTTCTTACCAACACTATCATTGCTTCTATGGTTACCATTAACTGTCATACTCATATGGTTATTATGGGTACGTTTTACCAAAATTCCCTTGGTTACAAAGTTTATCAGTGTTCCTGCGGTTCCTGATGTTATGCGAACACGCCAAAAGCGTTCGTCTGTGCCGACACTTTCTGACTCATTCTTATCAGTCACATGAAGGCCCATTTTACACGATGCCGAAGTTGAGTTTTATTTATTTACTCTCAAAAGATTCGTTATGGTAACATTTTCGCTTTTATGTAATTGATATCGGCAATTCCATTTGAAATATGTGTCGATATGGTGAATATCTAATGACGAAAAGGAAAGCATTTATGACTATGGATAATATATAAACAGCTTTGCACTCTGTGTGCATGTGTATGTCTATGTATTTGCAAAGTGATGTAGATAGAAATTTACCTGCTTTAGTTACGTTAAAGGCACTAACGCTGTGGATTCATTTACCGAGATTGACTGTGTAGTTTGTTCTCCTCATGTGCACCGCGATTTGTCTTTCTGTGGTGTAATTTACTTCTGTTTTGCTTTGATTTGTGTTTGCTTTCGTTCGCTTCCGTTAATTTTGTTTCATTTTCGCAGATATCCACTTTCTTGTGTAGAGATCTGCAACGCAATTTTCGTCTATTCGTGCTGAGCATGGTAAAAATGTTTCTACTTTGTCAGTTGGCACAATACCTCTACGCACACATTCAACAGAACGAAAATAGAAACGTTGTTTACGCTTTTCATACCGACACGACATTTTTACTGGTATTCTTTTGTTACAGATACATTGTAGCAAATATAACTATATAATTTGTGAAGCAAATGAAGTCACAGATGTCGCAGTGTTCAGAGTCGGAAATTACTGCCTTGTGTTGCAGTAAATGCTCGTATATGTTTGTACATCGTGGTGGTTCTATACTTGGCGTCGTGTACGGCTTTTTGTTATGAGGAACAGATTTTAAGCAACTTGATGAACTTCTGCTTAGACTTCTTGTAAAGCGGGTTTTATAAATTACCGCTTTCCCCAACCCCCCAAATAAATTCGCCCATTAAGTTTCGGTGTGGATCGCCAGCCGCATGGTAATTTTGTCCGCCAGTTTATTAGACGACATGCGAATGTTTTGCACACGCGCAAGCTTTTATTTCATACTTTTTTGCAAATAGCCCATGAAAGTAGCTCAGTAACAAATTCCATGGAACAGAATTCGTCCCGTGAATATTATATTTGCTCAGCTGGTCAACAGATTTTCCACCTGTAATGGCGCCCGAAATTTCGGCACTCTGCTCCCCCCACACTGTCGCATCTGGACTGTCTTCTTACCGAAGTCCACAGTGTCACAGTTAACGATCTATGTTAATATGATTCCCGCATCTACGCATACGTTTCTGCAGTGGTCTTTTCATGGTGATTTACGTAAGCCCAAGGGATAAGAATTCTGAAGTGTAGATTTCTCGTAAGGCACGCTGCCCAATCTTAAGTGTAGATTTCTCGTAAGGCACACTGCTTCATCTTAAGTGTAGATTTCTCGTAAGGCACACTGCCCAATCTTAAGTGTAGATTTCTCGTAAGGCACGCAGCCCAATCTTAAGTGTAGATTTCTCGTAAGGCACACTGCCCAGTCTTAAGTGTAGATTTCTCGTAAGGCACACTGCCCAATCTTTGGGAACTGTGCAGTTTGAAGCATTGCGGATATTGGTTTCATAATTGCCTTTGACGTACAAAATCCGAAACTTGAAAGATAGACCGGCAAACCTCTTTCGGAATCTTGTATGTGAAGAAATTCTTGAAAACTCAAGTAGTCGTAAGTTCAGAATCACATCATTGCACACTGTCCGTTGCAGTTAAAAACTGCGATGGACATAGTTTTTATAAACGACACTAAAAAGCTTCTTATTGCATACGCAACTAACGGCACAATTCTGAAGCGTAAAATATTAGGAGTCGCCTGACACACTATCCTTATACATATTGTGACTGTCAGAGTAAACTTTCCAGTAAGCATCATGTCATGAAATCGTATGTGGTAGTGGAAGTATAGCTGCAAGCATTCTTTAACCTCGGCATGAGGGAGAAGTGGCTGGTCAGTTTAATGCTCCGACCGCTTTACCCGCTAGAATACAACCTCAAGTAGCCATTGGATAGAACACTGTGTGGGCCTCAGAGCCGGTCTTGGTAACAGCAAACGTATCGAATCCCTCTTTCTTGTCCTGTATCCATACACAATCAAAAAACCCATATTTGGGGGGGGGGGGGGGGGGGGGGCGGCGACACACACTGGTGTAGTTACGGTGAAGGGACTCAGGCGGTGTGCAAGAAGTACTGCGCATGTAACATGGCAGATATGGATAACAGCAAATAAGGAATTATCGAGTGAAGAAACTTGGCGATCCGAAGAACGACGTCGTAAAATCGCCAACGTGATTGACATTTAGACTGACACAGGACTATTTCAGTGCAAACTAATTTAGGTATGTTGATTTAGAATTTGTTCTTGCAACCACATTTTACAACTGTTTGTCAGTTCCTGCTGACTGCTGATTATCAGCATGCATAACCGCCAAACGCTGAATCTCCATGGACTTCTCCCAGGCTCATTGGATTTGTTTTGTATCCTGAGGCCTGGTTTAAGACACCGCTGCTGGTCATGAAGAGAGAAAGCCATCTTGTATCTTCATTACAGCTGTTACCATATGACGTGCAGATTATCGGCTTGTAGGGGGTGCGAGGAACAGACATTCGAAATCCTGATCCTAGTCAAGCACGCTCTTGTTACATGAATTTGCCGTTGATTTTGCCAGATGAACATTATTTGCTTCCTACTCCTGGATGTCTGCAACTACACCATACTACGCCCTTTCTCTCCTTCGAAATTCATCCACAAATAGCATGAATATATCTGGCAAAGTCTTATCAATAACAGACGTTGTTTTTCTGATAGGCACTGAATTTCGTTTGGGAGACGACCTGTTCTGTAACGTCCCTGGGACCACCGTCCTGAGACAAGCTAACGTTACAATACGTTACATCGAAAATAAGAGTTCGTGTAGCTGTTCCCCTTCAGTATATAGGTGAACATATTGTAGCATATGTGATATGGCTAGTCTAACCTTAACATTTGAATTAAACGTAACATCATAATCGGGGATTATTTCTGGAACTCAAATAATTAAAATGATATGCGCCATGGGTGCACAAGTTCTCAAAAATCCTGGGAGCAATCTCAAAGTTCTAGGCCCCAGAATTATGACATGAAGCTAGTTCCATACTGAGGACCCACAAATGTTGGTCGCCACCGTACAAAATCTAGTCGCCTCTGCAAACTGGCAGCAGTGGTTTGTGCAGCCCTGGTTTATGCTGTTTATGACGATTGAATTATCTATTGAATTATCACGATGATAAATTCGGAGATTTAAAAATAAACCCTGTAGAATTTTCGCACTGAATCATACAGGTTTACTACGTCTGTTGTCTGGCAACTGAACTGCCAAGAATACCTGGTATATGAAAAGCGTATTATACTTACCCTGATTTTTTCAAAGTGGATGGTGTATACGTAGCAACTTGTCCGTCCAGGCCTGTGGTCTGTACTTCGCAGATTTTACCTTCCTGTCACAGCTGTTCGAGTGATATATGTCTGCGACATAGTTCGCGTTCTGTTTTGCATCTACATTCCTTTGGTTATCCCAGAAGCGTGGGGACAGCCATATGTAGTTGTCAGCCTCTTTAAACTCAATTAAATAATAGAGTTTGCAGAACTGAACAGGTGTTCCCAGCGCTCTCGTGACTGGTTAATTTCACTTTGATGGAAACCCACCCGTGTAATTGTGCGTATTCCGAATGATTCGAAACAGTGGATATGGCTGCGATACCATCACGGTCCGCTTGAACTAGTCAGCCCGGTTAGTTGTAGAGGCATAGCTGTTAGACACGATGCATGCAAGATGCTCTTAACTAACGCCACTTTGTGAAGGGGCGTTGGTTTCAGGAAGGATAGAGCAGAGGAAGGTTGACAAACAAAATGGAAGGCGTGGAGAAAGAAGTTGTATTTCCCCACTGCATTTCTCATTAAGGCTTGTGGGTCGTGTGTTCGTGATGTTCCATGTTATAACTTGACTCCGAGTCGGTTGTCCCCCCCTTCTTCAGAGAGACGCTGCTTGTTTTCAGATTGCTTGCTCTGTTTGAGGTCACACGACCTCCGCTAACTAACTGATTTCACGAAGCAACGGATTTCGTAACACGATGTTAGCCGCGTAGCTGTTACAGACATTACCCGTCTTACAATGAAGCAGAGTTTCAGTACCTTATTTACAAAAATTCGAACCCGAAATTGAACTTACATTTTTGGAAGATCCCACTACTGGACCCTATCCTGAGCTGTTTGAAATCAGCGTAGACCCCACAGCCCTTTAAAGACGAAGCGTATCTGTTTTATATAAGGACTCAGTGCGTACCGCGCTGTAAACACTCTCCACTTCGGTTATAAAAACCAGTCTCTTAATGTTTTATAAGGCAAAAGTTGCTGTTTGTTCTGAGATCCGTACAAAACACATAAACGCAATGTGGGCACCACGTAGAATTGTTTAATGTTAAACCTGCTGGTATGTAAAGTTACCGCTAGGCTTTAAAAGGTTAACAGCCTTTTTGTTTTCCTCCCATCTACAACCGTGTCTCCAAAGTTTTTTTCTTTTATGTTTACCGACTAACGTTTCTGTATGCAGTTCTCATCCTCCCTCCCCCCATACTGTGTCTTATCATTGTACTGAGTATCTCTAAATACTAAGTAAGAGTACAAGATATGAATATGAAAGGATATTATATACATTATTTCATATTACCACAAGTCAGCCGACAATTAAGCGCCCGAAATACAGCTTTTAATAGAATAAATGTATTAATCTTATGCTCCTTAAAAACGTGGGTTACAATTAAGTCTAATATAAACATCGGTGAACTGTGTAGGCATGTGAATTATTGTCGAGGTATTCCTGATTAATGATGCCCTTTGATGAAAATTATTATCCAGGGCAACTTGAAATAAAGGAGAGAAACCTGCGCTTGGATGTTATAGCCTGCACGTTTTTTATAATTATAACCACATTTTGATGAAGTTTCACGAAGTAAGGCATGAGTGAAATAATGGGAAGGGTCCACATGGAAATTTTAGTTTTAGATGGGATGATTACGTTAAAATTTGTCTTGCAAGAAATGGAGTGTGAGAGTGCAGATTGAATTCCACTGACTCAAAATAAATAGCTGTGCCGGCTCTTGTGAACGCCGTAGTGAACGCTGGGGTTCCTCGAGGGCAGGTAATTTCATGACTGGCTGAGCGACTTTCAGCTTCTCACAAAGGATTATACGTAATGAGTTACCTGAGGTTCTTAAATTAGGCGCTTCTGTAGCAACACATCATGGATTTGAATGTAATCGGATTGTGTTTTCCACTGCACTACGAAAATGATCTCTGTAGTGCAGCGGGCAGTGTGTAGCATATAGACCAACACGTAAAATAAGTCATGAAATTGTTAGCTTGGTACTCTCGTAAATGATTTATGAGTGCAGAAAGCGTGAAGACACGCGACATCAACCCCTGTGCTGTGTGCAGCCGGAAACACAACCACTATGACTGCTTTTCTCAAGTTGAAACCGTGTACCTTGGAATGGCTTTTGTGGTGAATCACCAATTACAGCCCTGACGTGTCCTATCCCAGGCCAGTGAACACTGGATGAAGGTTGCATAGTTTTAATTGAGCAGCAGGGTAGGCCTGGGCGACTGGGTTAAAATGTCATTTTGTCAGGCAAACATGTGCTGTACCCGGTTTGTGTACATACCGTTCGTTACGCACAGAGATTGCTGCGATTGAACATTTGTTATATTTACCTTTCACTTAGGACAGAGTCTATTTAAATATGTCACATGCTTTTTAGGGGACGGTGTCGAACATTTCAGTATCCTGAATACTTACTGAGGGCCTAAGTACTTTTACATTCTTGTATTCTTGTCTCAGAGTTACATTTCACATGGAAAAGTTTTGGAACGTTGTAATATGATTTATTACATGTACATTCCTTGGGAATGTTTCGAGATTTAAGTATTTAGGTAAACGCTAACCAATATAAATGAGGTTTGTGTTCAAATTAGCAGAGAATAATTCCGGAAATTATGCTTATTACTCGTTCGCAGAATTGTCGTCATTCCCTTCACTTCCCAGAATGTTAAGATCAGGATGCATAAAGCAGTAATTTAGTCAGTTGTTTTGTATAAATGTGAAGTACTGACACTTGCCGCGAAGAAAATAATGCGTGCAAGTATTGTCAAACAAAATTTCCAGGAACACGCTTAGACCTAAGAAGGATGAAGAAACTGAGTAACTGAATTACGAGAAATGCCGTATTTATGTGGCTTACATAGCATTGTTAGGGTGGTGAAGTGTAGGAAGCTATAAGAAATGCGCAGAGTAATTTTGTGGGGAAAATCCAATTTTGAATGTCAAGAATGAGGTGGAAGATTATAGTTAGTCGGAGCTTAGTAAAGTAGGTTGTGAAGATTAGTAGCGTATAAAATTATCTCAGTGGGGAGCTGGTGTCAGTGCTCTTAATTTTCGGATTTAAACACTAGAGTGCTGCTTCATATTTGAGAACGGCGTGACGGCTATTATGAGACTCATCTTTATTTAATGTGACAGGGTATGAAAATAAAAAAAAATTAGGTTATTTTACATTTTATGAATGTCTGTTTAGGAAACGCGGATTTGATAAATGGTTTAAAGCAGTGCTGAAGGCATATAGCTCGCACCATGCTTCAAGCCATGCCCGCGAGATTTTCTGTTTTTAATGAACCTACACCTGACTTTGTGGCATCGTTTTTTATGAAGCGCCCTAAACAGCAGGACAAAAGAACAGCTGTTACTGTTGTATGGTAATTATTATTTTGAACTTGTGTGTACCATCCGTCTTTACTTCATGTACGTTCATAATAAAATTAAGCGGCTTAAAGGTAAGATTTATTACTCTGCTAGGTGCGGAATCTGCCTCATTTGCACAGCTGTCATTCTTCGCATGGCGGATATACTCTCTCAGGCGTAGCCGTTTGTTACGTGTTTGCATATTTCTAATTTAGTAGTGACATTGCCACGCTGTTCATACAGGTGAAGCACTAACAACAGACTGACATTTTCAAAACAGCCAGTCGCATAGTTTGATTAATGTGTTTCGTAAAGAATAAGGTGTCTTTGCAAAATAGCGCATATAATAAGTGCTATTCGTAAAGAATTTGACGGTAATTAGGCCTGCCTTTAAACAACATGCCATGCCAGTAGATCGCATATAACGCCACGTGTTCACATCATGAAATCATCCACTGTTTGGTCACCCGTCTTGCGATGTGTCGGTTACTGGTTGTATCTAAAGATACCGTTTCTAACGCCAGTGGATATGTAGAGCCGAATGTTCGGATAACTGTGAATTATGACTGAGAAATATGTGTCAAGATACCGTCCTGATCTGTTTTGAGGTGCTGTCCCAGAATTTTCATGGAAGGAAAGAGATAACTGTAGGAAAAACAAATCAAGATCACTAATCTTGGGAACAAGATTAAAACCAGGAGCCCCCAAAATACGTACCACATATATTCGATATTTTGGGTTATAATGCAAAACTGTTGAATATGGCGAAACGCTGCATTATATTAAAGTGGATATAGTTATCGACTCTTTCTCAAATTTAGATTTTGTGAACGCATTTTATTGGGGTGCCAATTTTCTGTGCAATCATCTATTTAGAATGTAGTTATTAGGTTATGTGTAGGCTTCGATAGATGGAAAGGTGCGAAAAGATCACTGATACACATTCTTGAGTAACTGAAAGACGGTTTAGAAAGGCCCTTTAAATGAGTTCCTCTTGCTTCGGCGTTGTGATGTTCTTTGTTATCTCCGTAGTCGGGACAAGAACGTCTGAAACAATTTGCAGTCTCAAAACATCTGCGTGTCCCAGTAACAACGGCGCCGATCGATCTGTTTGTGATGGAAATTGCCAAACATGGTACGTGAAATTCCAGATAAAATTAATTACGCTTGCAATCTCAGCTGCTGTACGTTCTTCTCGCTGTGTGTTATTCTCGGCGTGAGACATTGTGCTGTTGAAGACTGATACACATTGCTTCTGACGGAAATAGGTGAATTATGTAGGCTAAACTGAAATTCGGATATATACAGCACGTGTACGACTGCGCTTGAAAGACGGTTACGTACAATATTCTCACTACTCATATTTTGAGCGTTACCAGTACACTATAACCTGTTATTTTTACAACTTTATTTACTTACATTTCATTATCTAGGTATTTAGCGTAATAACAAAAGTATAAACTTGTGTTTTGTTTATAAGAGATGCCTCTATTTCAGCTGTTCAATTTTATATGATTGTAGCACCACCCGACGATGGCGGCAATTACCGGCCGAAACATGTCGTAGTGAATTTGATGAACTGGTGAATATACAGTCATTTATAGTGTTGTATTGTTCGGAGAATCAATAAACAAACATTGATAAACGTTTCTGTTATAAAATATATTTTATGCCTGAACTTTAAAAGGTAATATTTTTATGCCCTAAAGCAAGGTAAAGTTACAGTTGTGCTTCTGTTTAGGCATGAGAAAGTGAAGATATTACCGTGAAGTCTGTAAATTTTTATCCTCGGCACTAGATGGCAATGAGCGGTCAGTCTTAGACACTGCATATTTTAGCCCGAGGAAAGTCCGCTGATATCCATGGAGTGGATAGGAGACTGGCTGGGGTAGCAATATAGTCGACGTGGATGCGGTTACGAGAGAGAATTCGTACCTATGGCGGAAATCAAAGCCTCATTGTCGAGCCTCTAGCCTCTCATTACAGTGAATGAAGTGCCCGGTAATATGTCTGGAATTTAGCATGGATGGATTACGGAGGGCATTCTTTTGAGTTTTGCTTCTTAAATTTTAATTCTGCGCAGAAGAAGTCACGTGCATTTTGTTAGAAAGGAGAAATAGTATGCATCAAAGTGATAAGGACTGTGGGAAAACTGGGAGAAATATTCATAAAAATTCAGAGTGAATTGTCACGTAGACCATTTCTGCAGTAGTTAGGATCTCTTAAGTAATAGTTTGTCCTTATTTCCTGCATTGTGTAAACGACATCTGTAATCTCAGAACAACAGCACGTTTAAACATAACAGCCAGTTTATATCACTTTGTCGCCTGAAGTTTTCTGTCTGGGGTGAAGCTCTGCTATGTGTTTCATCATAACCCATGGAAGAGACTCCTTGATTTGAGTGAAATCAGCATGACCAAGATAGAGAAGGTTGTTCTAGTACTTCTGATATCACTCCCTCCCTGAACGTCCAGATATCTGCAACCTTAGAACGCTTAAATTAGTCTGGTAGAACTTAATTACTAGGGAGTTAGCTACAGCGAATAGTTTGGCTTTTGTTCAGGTAAGGGGCTTGAATTTTTTGGGTTGGATTGTATAAGGCAATTTGTGAAGGAAGCAATTCCATTACAGGACAATCTGTCCCGGTGGAGGGAGGGGGGGGCAAATGACCCGCAGCCTTGTGATTACAGTTCCCCTCCTTCCCAAGCAATCACTTCCTTACCTCATTGCTATTTTTGACCTCCTGTCCGTGCGAATGAATCATTTCGTGTTCCGGTAAGGCATCTTGTGTCTCCCGTTTCAATCTGTCAGGAGACTGAAACACACAAAACTGTAATTTTATTTGTCGTTTGTGTGGGCGTCAAGCTTTGTCTCTTAGAGTGAGGAACGAAGGGAAATTGGAGGCGTTTAAGAAGAAAGCTCTGACGAGAATACACACTTCGACCTAAGAGAAAGGAAGTGACAGGAGAAAGGCGAAAACTGTAGAAGAGAATCTGCATAATTTATGTAATTTAATGTATGAACAATAAACTTAGTTCTATATATACAGTAATGGTACCAACAAATGCACACAAGTATATTGAAATCAGTTTATATACACAATGAACTCCTATATGTTTGGGCCAACCATCTGGCCATCTTCAGGGATGTAAAATACAAAGGTTAGGTACGCTAAAAGTATAACATAAAATTATAAACGTATGAGAACCCATCCGTAGGAGTAAAATTAAATCACAGGAACTTGTAGTTTAAAAATACATAAATATAAGTTATTACAATAAGAATGTGTTGGTATTTGATTGGATGGTATGCGTAGAAGGTTCCAGGTAGTAATTCACCATCCAGGAGAAAGTGTCGTGATGTATGTAGCAACATAAACCACAGTGTACTCATTTTACGTGTACAGTGTGGTTTTCGCTTCCAGTTATAGGTCTAGACTCTATATATTATGTATTTTTTCCCCCAGACTTTTAACAGAACAGGCCGCTTGGATTCGTGGAAGAGAGACTAGTCAATATCAGTGCTACTATAGGAAATACAGCAAAGTGGACGAAAAAAATTCGTGCACAGAAAGGGATTGTTACCTGAGACCCCACGGCGAAGGGGGATGGGGTGCTGACAGTCTGCACGTTCATATACTGCTGCCATCAGTGTCGGAGTCTGAAATATTTCAGCTAATGCAGTCAGATAAAACAACATTTGCACGTTTCAGCTGACTGGAATAATCAATAACAGGCACGTAGCACGTTCTTTCACCCTTTGACCACAAGCTGTCGACCTGTTTACCGGACCCTGTGACCCACGTCCAGCCGACTAAGGCAAACAATACAGTGAATCAGTTTTTGGTTGTTGGATTTCCGCAACCATTTCAGTTAATGCACAATTTGTGCTATCTGTAAACAACCTTGAGCGGTTAATATTTATTTGCTGTGGCGTGCAAATAGAGCACTGTGTTTGTGCCCTGTGGTCAGCTGAGACCATGAGTGGCACATGTGACAATACGCCAAATTCCAGACAAGTCCATCTGCTTTTGTAAAAAACACAGTGACAGCTGCGGTATCATAAACTGAACCAGTTGAATGCAACCTATATATTCACATATTCGTTTTTAAAGCTGCATTTTAATCTTAACTTCCCCTCTACATCCGGGTCTTTTAGTAGTTTCTTCCTTTAAGGTTTTCCAACTAAGATTTTGTGTGTTTTTCGCCCTTCTGCCATGCGTAGTACGTGTCTCATCTAAGTCCTTCTTATTTAGTCACCTTGATAATTTAAAGCAACTAATTATGCAATTTTCGCCGTGTATTTAGTTATATGGTTTCCTACACAGGAAGCTGACACGGTACCAGCGCATCTGATTTGCCTTCGGGAGGTGCTTTGTTCAAATGTTGATCGGATTACCGGCTGTCCTGAGATAGATTTTGAAGCTTCAGAAGCGTCTTTGTCTCCCGCTGTGTTACACCTCAAGTTCAAATGTCGTTATTAAATGTAGCTGAGGTAGTGTTTGTTTCTTTAACACTTTAGTTAAATGCAGTAGATCGGTATAATTTTTCCACTTCATTGAATCTTTTGTTATTTAACCATTCTTTTAATTTGTTTAGGTTATGGAGCGTTGAATGGTAAAATGTTCCTGTGAATGATGAATTAGAAACATTTGGAAGGAAACAACATGGTACAGGCCTAGTTTAAGGTGAAACTTTTAGAATTTCCTCGCAGGAAGTGAATAAAACCAACTGTTCACTAATCACCAACAAATGCACAAAGAGAGTTTTATCATCAATCGTAACACACTCCTACATGTTTCGACCGTGCTGGGTCATCTTCAGGGAGAAACTTTTCGTTATCGTTATACTAGGGTTGCACTTTACAGTTGAGTGAGAATGTGCTGTTGACTGTATACTGCGTTGTTTTTGGAGGCGTGAACTTTCCGCGGTCAGGGCCTCTCTTTGTGCATTTGTTGGTAATTAGTGTTTTGTATGATGCAGTGCATGAACAGGGAACACATTAAAAAATCAACTGTTATTCATTGATGGTTTTGAACCGAGGAGCTCCCGATCACGAAGCAGGAATGCCAACTACTTGAGAGTTATTTTGGATCCCTTCTAGTTGAGGCAGGTTTGCAAATGCAAAAGCATTGTGAAATAAAACAAAAAATCGAGGAAATTTGCTGAGGAAAATATGTGGACGTAGGCCTAGTAGTGTGACCGTAACAGGATAATTGAGTCGACTGAAAGCAGAGTTCCGTGACTCATATTGTTTGGTGAATGATGTTGGAGTGATAAAGTGTAGCACGCTTGGGCGAAATGAGCGATGTATGTAAAATTTGTGTCAGGCATCCTAACAGAGGACACACATTTGCAGACCTAGGCCTACATCGGAATAGGATAGCAAATGGATCATAAAATGAATAGCTGTGCAGGTGTCTATCACGAAGATTTAAGACTGACGGAATTTTATGCTATGTCGGCTGGTGAACAGTTAGCGACAGTTGGAAAGAGCATAGTGCCTTGATCTTGAGGGTCAATCAGCCTGAAAACATGGGCTGTTGACACTACAGATAACGGCACTACACTCCTTCGAACGTCGGTGGCTCTGTACCAGTCGACGCTGCGTAGCATCGCAAAAGACTTGAATCTGTAAGAACATCGCCCTGAGAACCTCAGCGTTTATTTATATTTCTTCTGATATAATTGGGCGCGGAGTTATATTTAATGTTATTGCCTACTGGTCGTATTCGAAGCATGTTTAATCCTGAATTATGAATAATTAGGTTCGAGAACCATCGATACATTAATATTTTGTATTGCTTCCATCACAGTTAGTTACACTACACTCTTTCACAATCACGAGTCGTGCGTGGTAGTTACTGTTACCAGTACCCTTGCAGGTAGGTGTTCAATAAGAAAAATCTGGGGGGCAGCCTTAAAGAGCTGTGTTTGATTTAACTATTTACATTCAGTATCTACGGTGTGAAGGCTATGGCTGGATGGGGCTCAGCTGGCTGGCGGTGAAGTTGAGTGGCGAGCTTTTGTGGTAGATTGATAACATCTGTAACTCCTTAATTGACTGACCAGGTAAACAGTTTTTAATGGTTCAGAAATACCCGCTGCTATTGAGAAGGATATTCTATTTCGAAAACTTTCGTAACTTATATATGTACTTTAGTGTGTATTTGGATGTGTTTTTTATAGACATGTATAATTATCTCATACATGAAACCCTTTGTTCTAATGTTCCTCGCTATTGCCGTCCCTAGGCTTGTTACTAGGGTACCATAAGTGCTTTCTATGGTACGTACAATACTACGTATCTTCTTACACTGCCGTTTTGTAGCTTAAGCAGCCGCGTAATGTTTATAACGATCATTGGTATGACACCATGATAAATAACGTGCTAGTTAATTCTCAGAATTGGTAAGCGAGAATATATTTCCGTGACGTCGTAGTAAGTATGATATTTACGTCAGTGCAGTTTATTTTATTAAGAGCCCTAGCGAAGACCGGATAATTTGTAAAGCTTTAGTAGATATATTTGGTAGAATTAATGGTGTTTTTCACATAATTTGTTGAATGTCAATAAATTAAAGACACCACCAAACGACTGACGTTTATTTGAAAACGGTATGTTGTTTCTAATACGCTACATATTTTGACTCTAACGGGTCGTTATTAGGCTTCCCGTAAAAATATAAAAATATGAAAAAGTTCCTGTTTTGAATATTTTAATATTTTAATACAAGGCTTGATGACGGCCCATTAGGGGCGAAACATGTAACGTATTGAAAGCAAGACATTGTTTGCAAATACATTTTAGTTGTGTTTGACGATGTTTTTATTTTATTTATATTTAAAATACACAACGGGATATCACACGGCAGAATGTGATAAATGTTTTACTAGTATTTGGAGAAACATATAAAGAATGAAGGTAATAGTTCCGCGACTTATTTGTGTAAATCCTCTATATTTTAGTTAGCCTAGGTTACTGAAACACACTGGTGAATATTGCCTTCCAAACCCGTATTCTGGAAGGCTGATTGCCGTATCGAATTCTCTTTGCGTACAGCGGAGTAACATGTGCGGATTGCCGTGCTCGCTAGACCACTTCTCTGACACCTGTGCATATGGGTGGTAGGTTTGGTAGGCGTTACCATTCCACGCCAGTGGAAAGGCTTGATGACTCGCCTCGTTCTATAATCAGCTAATCCATTCCGAGTTGAACCCTTGCTGGCTATCTGAAGGTTGATCAAAAGATAAATTATCCGACTTTCATGAAAGCGGAAGGTTCAGTACCGTGTTTAGTAGGGGCCGCTTTTGTGACCTGTCCTGAACTAAATAAATCGAGGTTTGGGTTTGTCACAACGGTGCTGATGGTGATGATCTTTTGGAATGTGAGATGTGTTTAGTGGTTTAAAGATATTAAAGTTTTGGAGGAGCTTGCTGCCCCCATCACCACGGTGGTCCCTGAACACATAAACAAATCTAATGTGCAACTCACATCGCATTTCTTTAAGTTCTATCTTAATACTGCTCTAACATCTATTTTGAGGTCTGTACGAGCGGTCTTTTCCTTTAATAGTTTCCGAATAACCTGTGTTTAGTTCTAATCTCTCCACTCCCTGCGACATTCCCAATCAGTTTTCTCAAAATTTCTTTGGTCATTCTAACAACACTGTGAAAAGTAGGCACGATGAACTAACTGAGCAAGCTGGCTGAAGCGGTTCTGGTTCTGAACTGTGTGTGGTAGCTGTGCGTTTCGAATTTCGGTCGAGACACTGGCAGAACTAAAGGGCGTTTTTTGTGGCTTTCCTCAGTCCATCCAGCCAAGTGCCTGGAATATAACTTTGAAACAAGCCACGGCCTCCTCCTTTGGCATTCTTTGTAATTATTTATTATTGAGCCTAATGCCTACGCCCTGCACGTAAAATCTGAGCCACTTGCAGAGTAGTTAAGGGAATCGTGAACAAATAAGCATGGCGCAGCTCCTCAGCACGTAGTGTTTTGATTCTTGATACTTAAATCTCTCTCGCGTCCAAATATTCTTACTGCTGCATTGGCGGTGCCAGCATCGACAATAAGACGCCAGTTAAGGCTTGAGGCCAACTTGACCGATGTGTGGGAAATAGGGTTAAGGCTTCAGATCAAATTCCGAGATGTCTGATAGCGCCTGAGATTTTGTTTCGTCAATAGGAATGCAGTCTCTGAAAATGTTACAGTTCCGCGTATTGCTTGCAAGCTGATACAACCGGCTTGTTGCATTGTGAAGGTAACAGCAATCAAACTGCGGTGTGACAGACATAACAGCGTTTAATAAAAATTAGAAACAAGTCTATTCACTTTATTAATTCTAACGATTGACATGCATAGTGTGTTCTCTTCCGTCTTAGTAGCGGAAGCGAAGTAGAAATTAAATACAGTATTAGAAAGATAAACGAAAATATCTTATTATCATTGTGAAAGTTTCTCTTCCAGCTTGTCTTATTCGGCCTTCACCACTAAAATATCCGAATAATTTGATTCATTTGTTGATGTACTAGTTATTTGCGTTTTAACGTAACAGCCTGCCAGCTGCAAAGACAGCACGAGTAAACAAGACAATGGGTAAACAAGACAACAGGTGAACAAGGGAAAGTAATAAGAGAACTGTGCACAAAACAGAAGGAAGTAAATTAATGCAGTTCGCATGTTCATTATGAATACTGTTGCAATTACATCCCTAATACGACACTGATATTTTAATAAACAGCATTACGTCAGCGCATATAAAATCCGGTCAAGGGAGGTACTTTGTTTGCTCGTATGTCAGTGTTTTTACGAACAACGTTAGCAGATGAAGCGCGTGTAGCAAAGGACATTTTTTGCATGATCAGCTTACATTAAACATTGAAGCTTCTCTGAGCTTCCAGATTTGGAACAGAAGACAACTATCCAAAAGGAAGAAAAATTGAAAACAAAAGTAAAGATTAATGAAACAGAAATTCAAGTTATTCCTCCTCTCACGTAAGGTATGCGGTTTTAAGTATTCTGCTGCATTAACCTAGATATAATGGGAGTGGGAATGAAAAGGAATTATAACAAAGAGCTGCAAATTTCGGTTGGATGCGTTCCAGCTTGTTGGCGTCAGCATATGTAATGAAATTCCAAGTGACAGAGGCGTATTCCTAGACCGTATTCAGGGAAAATATACGCGTAATATAGATTATTTGTCAGTGGAAGAAGATTAAAATAATAATAAGTCTAAGAAGTTCAGTGCCCTGCAGTACAGTCTTTATTTAGATGCTGACTCAAGAGCTTGGTGGCCAGTTACAAAGAGGGCTCATGTACAAGGGGGCAGTAATGACAATAAGGGCAGTAGCAAAGCCAGGACAAGAAACAAAAATGCAAAGCATTACAATTAATTTACTTAAAAGTCAAAGTTATGTCGGGCAAAAGTAAAATATTGTATATGATATAAAAGCGTTGGATTTATGGTTTTCCTCGTTTATCTTGGTGTAAATATTTCCTTAACAAATATAATTTTTAGGAAGTTCGGGAACAGGGTGCTAGGGGAGAGGAGAGAGAGAGAGAGCGGGGGGGGGGGTCACTGGAGACAATTAAATAATATGCTGTATTCACTAAATATTTTAAGTTCAGAATAATCTTTGCGACTTCGGATTTTTACACAAGGATATGTCATTCTGATACCGAAATAAGTTTTCAACGTTATGAGAACTTTACTATTCCATAATTAGGAAGTCTGTCATTTGCACTCGACAGCAGATGTTTTTAGATAAGCACATAAAAAAATAAGCTAATGCGTGTGATACATGTAGCACGCATGGGCGTTGACAGTTTAGCAACAATTTGGTCGGAAACGCGAAAGGAAGCGCCCGGTTGGAGGTGTGGGAGAGGATGGAAAACTGGTTAACTATTAAAATTGGTCGTAATAAAGTAGGGTATAAGCATGTGTAATTGGACCGATGTGACGCAGGACAGCGTCTAGTAGCGGGCTGGTGCGAGTGCGGGAGGCAGCCTTCTGACCGAATGAAAGGTGGGGAACTGGTTGAGCATCAGAGCAGCAATTAGCATATCAAAAAGAACTCCGCTGCGTTGAGTGACAGTGCGATGGAAGTGAATGCGCATAGTTTCTCATTGTATTAAAGGACGTAGCTTTTAATTGTTCATTTGCAAGTAACAATTCTGTAACAATGTTGGTAACGATGTTAACACCATAACAACAGCTCCTAGCCATAAGCCGTTTCCATCTGAACCGTCCCTATCGTGCAGCATATATTTCCTCTCTTTTCTGCCTGAATTTTTTTTAAGTGGTGAAGGGCCCCGCAGCAGACGCTACGGACGCACCGCAGCCTTAAGGCTTATTGTGCAACCCTATGATGAAGATGAAGATGATGATTATTTTTTGTCCTTTTCCTAGTAATGGAGCACCGGTGGAATGAAAGTGACAGGGGAAAACCGAAGTACTCGGGGAAAAACCTGTCCCAGTGCCACTTTGTCCACCACAAATCCCACATGGACTGACCCGGGATCGAACCCGGGCCTCCGCGGTGGGAGGCCGGCGGCTAACCGCCTGAGCCATGTCACGGCCTCTTTCTGCTTGAATTGACACTCTCTGTAATATTATATTTGCGTAAGTAATTTCAAAATGTATGACTGGAATAGAACATGTGTGTATCCTCCGTGTTATGGTTCGCATATCAGTCATTCGGCTGTATTTGCTTATTACTCCAAATTTCTGAATAGGTCTTCTCAATGCTGACTATGTTAGTGGCTTGCGGCGACAAGGTCAGAACACGACAGCAGTTCAGTACCTTGCAGATAAAGAATATTCACTGGTAATGATGGCTGTAGTCATTATCATAACAGTGTCAAGTAAATGACAACTGTAGCCCATATTAACCATTGAATACTAAAATGAATCTGAATACCATTTGTATAAAAGCCACGTTATATCTGTGCGTAACGCCGTAACTTTGTGCTGTGTACTTTCCACGGTTGTAATACAACATTATTCTGCTTTTCATTTTCTCCACACTGACTCCTGGGCAAATTAACCAAGCGCTATCGGATAGGATCGGTTGTCACACTGATTGCAAATACAAATCAAACAATGAAACGGACAATCAGAGCAACAGTATTGGTACGTATGACTGTGCTACGTAATTGTTTCACTCACGTATATAAAGAGAGCGTCAACGTTTGCATGTTTGACGATCCAAATGGATAGACAAGAATTAGTGAGAAGTGCAACGCTCCAGCATTTGCTTGGTTCATAATTATTTGGCACCGTAATTGTTCAGGTAAACATGTTTCAATGGATCCCTAATATTTCGTAGCTGAAGACGAAATGGATCGACTTGGCTTCGAATGACACGCAGCTACTTTGTGCATTAAGAAGGAGACTTTTCATATAATAATTAATCGCAGCCCCGCAGTGACCATAAACAAATTACAGGAGCAAATATTTGAAAATGTTGGCATTTATCTAGAAGTGTGTTTTTCTCACGGACAGTTACATGTTGCCTAATCGCGTGTCAGAAATATTAATAGCGTAAAAAACCGTATAACCAACAGCAAGTCAAGAAACAGTTTTAAACGATGCAGAGTTTCAACTCAGAACATTCTTTATCCTGATATTATTGTGACCATGAACGTAACACCGTCATAAATACAAATTAAGTTCAATATATCTATGTATTTGTTCTATGACTGATATTCTCATTGCATTACAAACAAAAATTATTTTGTTACTTTGTTTGTGCCAGTCCGCAATTTTTGGCAGGTAATCGTACCTCTTGTGTATTAAGATTAAAATCGTACCTTGCAGAGACCTTGCTGTGCTCCCATTAGAAGGTCAGTAGGTTAATTTGTGTGTAGAAATAATCGATGTTATAAGAATCATGTGGGAAGTACGAATACTCTGTGTGCACAGTGCAGAGGTTTTGTTGTTAAACCTGGCAGTATGTACCAACGACAAGGTTTGAAAGGGGTAAATGTGTTCCCAGGTAGTATCTTGCCCGAGTTGCTGATTTTTCTTACTTAGGATTTTTGTGATTGCCTTGAATCTCTTTAAAGGGTTAAATATATTCCCCGTTAGTATCTTGACCAAGTTGATGATTTTCCTTGAGTATGAGTTTTGTGGTTGCCTTCTATCTCTCGCAAGTGAACACAGGAATTGATAGACCCACCTTGATAGAGACAGAACCACCTCCATCCAAATCCATACATACTTACCATCTCTGGTGACATTTCCGTTCTATCGTGTACATATATTCCACACTTCTTTAACTGTCTCCTATTCTTTCTTAATATTAGATATTTGTATTTTATTTGGTATGTACGCAGCATCTAGTCGTATGAAGTTATTACAAGTTCTTTCTACAATCGGCTTGTTTTACAATAAACTATTTGAAATAGGGAAATTCTAACAAGAGCTTCATTACTCTTGCATAAAGTTTAAAGTAGGCTATAAAAAGGAAACGAAATGACATCAAACATCTCTTCCTTTATATACTATCTTGCTACTGCCAGACAGTAAATCTTGTTACTGAGCATGCTTTGTGCGTTATACAATCAGGTCTAACAATCGTACCATTTAGAAGGACTGAAAGAAATGGGGGAAGACTGAAGTGTTTTAGTTTACAAAAATTTTAGGAAGGTCCATTCAATAATTCCAGCACGCCTGCTGTGAACAGTCTACCCATCCAGCCCTCGCTCAGCAATTTCTGAAGAACTGTGATGTTCATAAGTGAAGACAAGTACACATCGTCACTCTGTTTAACTTCATTCCTTCATCAGAAGAGGTTCAAACCTGTTTAACCTCCCTGACATTATTTCATGAAATATTCATACGCCGCTATGGCTGAAGTCATTATGACGCGATGCGTGTGTAGCAAGAGTGAGTGAGTTGGTTTATCACGATTTTCCATTAAGAGGGGGATTAGTAGCATTTGGTGTGTGTGTACTGAATTGTCTGTACCCTCTGCTCTAACGTGTCCGTAATTCAGTTATTAATGACAATGACAGATGTTGGGTATAAACAACTTGCCATTGAAGGACGCGTTTTTCGGTATTTTTAACGTCCTGTTGTCAGTCAGACAAGCGGCACCAATGCAGGGAAGAAGGACGTTGTAGAATACGGCTAAACAGTGCCGCATAAAGGAGTATAGTACACGTATACCGAATGCTGGGAAACGATCGAGCCGCAGCTTCAGTGCTGAAAAAAATAAGCTATGAAAACAAACTTGTATTTGCTTCGAATGATGCCTGGTTTATATTTCGCAGGAAGGTAAAGAGTCAAATAATTCATGTCGGTGTTCAGAAAATTTTAATGCAGTACGCGAAGTTTGCTGTACATTACCTTAATATGCAGCAAGTGAGCGCAGAATATGGCCCGTGTTTTTGGAAGGAACAAATTCATAGAGTTACATTGTATTAGTCCTGATATAGTTATTCATGGAATTAGCGTAATAAGACAAAATGTAGGAAAATTTACATTCTTTGCAACAAGAACTGACTGAAAATATTCAAATTACCAGCATTGCAAGACCTGAGCTCTTTCTTGTGTCGAGAAATATTTTCAGTAGGTGCGAGGCCTGCTTGAAACTATAGTTTGGCATTTCGAGACAGTTTTATGAAGTAAAGTAGGTTGAACGGCAAGGAAAATGCGGACTCTTAAATTCGCGGCGTATGCAGGCTTCGTATGCGATAAAGCTGCTGCGACAGCTTCCGGCTGAGGGTAGAGGTTATTGAGACTTTCTTTTTGCGGTGAATAACATAAAGCGTAGGCGAATATGTATTTTAGAGTATTCACTGATTTATATTACAGTTTCTAGTGCAAATATGAAGGTTATTGATAATTTATAAATAATTTGTGCTTTTGATGAGGGTGGCACAAGGTGCAAAATAAAGTTAAATAGACGAACATACTCTGTTCCTCCTTTACGTCAATCTGAAAAGTTTTTTATTTTTTTCAGGTTGGCAGCGAATGGGCAAGAATTCTCAGGATATAAGAAAGGTAATGCTAAAAATGTGTTTGTTTGTTTCATTAAAAGCACAATGTGTGTATATGGGCTCTTGAAGCACAACGTGCATGTGAAATGTAATGTCGCTCACTTTGCTTGCTTCAAAATGAATCAGTACTAAACGTGACGAACTTGAGCATTCTAAAGTGATGTGTTTCTCTTGAAACAAAACCATAAACTACGCAGTACACAGCGCCCATTTGTGTTGATATAAAATGCGGCGTCCCTCGTGTACTTGGTACAGCTGTCAAGCCGTCAGACGGTTGCTTTTCGTTTCACAAAGATATTAGTAGCAACTATTATAAATTGCTTTACAGAACAGACTGTCGGGTCGTTTTGTCGTCAGTCAGTCTGTATGTATTTATTTATGTACTTCTCTTCTGTTTACTTGTTTTTGCTGTCACAGTTTTTGCCTTTTTCGCGAAAAAGGAAATAATAGGAAGTGGCGCTTAATTTATTTCTTGTGGTGTTTTGAAATTGTTGGGGACGTCCAAAACACGTGTAAAGAACAAGCTTTGTGTAGCGTACAGAGAGGAAGGCTAAGACGTTGAATTTTGGGAGTGAGTATTAAGATACAAATATAAGAAATCTTCAAAGACAGTACCTTAAATCGTCGAAGCCTGCTTAAGCAACCCTCTAATTCCATAGAGCAGATCTTTTCATAGAAACCTAATAAGTTCCAGCTGGTGAACAATTTCTCTGTATTTTATGGAACCCGTAACTTGATTACCATGATCATAAGATACGGAAAATTGTTCATATCCTGAGTCAGATTGTTACAGTAGTAGTAGGGAGAAATAATGGGGCGATATCACAAAAAAAAACTGGCAAGAAGATGTGAATATGAATATACGAAGAAAATCTCTAAGACGAGTTATGGAATATTGCAGTAAAGTTTTACCCAGCTGTACCCCGGGTGTCGGCGTACGGACATAAATTCCGGCGTCTGATCTCATTCCAGTACGATGCACTTACTGTAGGTAGAAATAGGGACAGTTTGCAGACCGTCGGCTGTTCATTCCACTCATGCCATACTGTATTAATTACGTCACCGCGAACGGTGGATGCATTCGTTCATTACTCTACCCAGGAAGTTACATTTCGTGAAAGGACCATCGCCTTCTTTACTACTATACGCCATTATTTGTGTTCGACATCAGAATGACATTGCTGACTCCTAACGTGAAATCGGTGTTTTCAAGTTTCCTTCCTGCGTTTTTCCTTTTCTGGTAGTGATGCTAGGTGACCTACACGGTTAAGAGTTAACAAAGCGGTGTGGTTACCGCTATATCTTTGCTTGGCAACCATTTAATGCATAAAACTATCAGCATACGGCGCCGGGGCGGTAAATAATATGAAATATGACGGATGTAACAACCGTAATTTTTTTCAAATATCAGTTAAAAGACAGTTCTTGCAGTACGTTAGTTTTTGCATGTGAGATAAGCGGTACTGTAGAAGATCGATGCAGTTTGCTCTGTTACATACAGTTCATTAAAAGTGGGCGAGGGCGTGGAGCTTTGAGTAGTCCATGCTGAACAGTAGACGAACACATGAAAGAATGTTGTATATCTGCAGAGCAATCTTCGAAATCGAACTTTCGTGAATCAGGAACTCTGCCAGGATATATTCGTACAGTTGAGGTCGCGAGGAGACGGGCAGCAATATACATACATGATATGCGTCTTTGCTAGTATACATTATTGTCACGAAGTGTTAATGGCACCTTCAGACGAATGATGGGCCAGTCGTAGCCGTCGGAAGAACAGTAACTGACAGTGGTCAGTAAATACACAAAACTTTAATTGTACCTGATGCTTGTCTGTGGGGTGATTCTTGACTTTAACCGTAAAGGAAGAACGTAGCTACGTTAAAATTTGAAGCTTTCACTTTGAATACGAATTATCAGCTGCGAAAAAGTTGACTTAGAAACCATTGTTTCGGGGACCCACTCTTTCCCTTTGATGAAGAAACTGTCCTCCTTTTAAGCAATCCTTAGGTTCATTTCTGCATTCACAAGAGCCCAACGTTGACTCATATTCTCTGAATTAAAATATTCCTAAAGAACGAAAAGCTGAGTTATGTGGCAGGGCATCCTTGCAATATAAAAGCGTATCTTCTGTTATTCAAGAGGCCAATTGTCGGGAGCGGCGTGCCTGTGAATCCTTGTGACGCACCTTAAATGGGGTTGAAAGTTGGACTGAACTGTCTGCTTTGGCACTGGAATGCAATTAATATTCGAAGAAGAACACAGAAAGACGTGACTTTACCTTCGAATTTAGATGCTGTTTTCTGTGAATTATCAGTTCGATTGATTTCATTTGTTTAAAAAACACACCGTTGGTTAAGATTGACCCCATTTTGCATGGATAAAGTTTTACGTGCTCGTTTTGGAATTTTTTAATTCTGCTGATTTGCACTGGTATTTGTGTCAGTTGTCACAAATTACTTTGACATTTGGTCGACAAAATTTGCCCATTCCCACTTTTATTAAAATGTAATTTTAGATATTAAGCATGCGTGTTGGGGAGAGAGACTAGCCCTTCACTATTGTACTGTACCATACAGCTTGTGTCAAGCTACAGGAAGGCTTTAAGGTCTGCTCACTTTAAGCCTTGTGTTAGTTTATCATGCACCGGGCCCAAAATAAGCATCTACATCTAGAACATACAGATGGTGTGTAATAATATGAACTGGATTGCTCTGGCTGACGGTAGGTCCAGTAGCGAGGATCTTTGTGATTACATAAAAGACGGGGAATTTTTTAGCTGCATGAGAGAATCTTAGTTTCCTTATAAAAGAATTTACTCCATTGAGGTAATGTTTTAGCATCTTCTATGCCGATATGTGATTATCTCGCCTATTTTAGCGGCGGTTCTGTCGACAGTATATCAGAGCCTGGATATGCACACATTATACATCTCTTTATTCGAAATTAACGTGATTTAAAACTAAGAATAAATATCAACTTTCAGCAGTGTAGAGTGTACGTATTAGGCTGTCAGCTTCACTTTTAGTTGTCTGTCGCCACTGCACTTCTACATTCGGAAACAAACAGGCATGCTGCGTAACACTTTCTTCACACTTGCGCCAAACTTTTACTTTTTTGGCAGCACTGCATCTCTCATCAGCGACTCAGCCTTAACCTTTTAAAGCCTAGCGGTAACTTTACATAGCACCAGGTTTAACATTAAAAAATTCTACGTGGTGCCCACATTGCGTTTATGTGTTTTGTACGGATCTCAGAACAAACAGCAACTTTTACCTTATCGAACATTAAGAGACTGGTTTTTATAACCGAAGTGGAGAGTGTTTACAGCGCGGTACGCACTGAATCCTTATATAAAACAGATACGCCTCGTCTTTAAAGGGTTAATGAGAGTTTAGTAGGAACAAAAATCACACTCAACTTACGCGTATTTTCCAAACAAACATCAACACTGTTGTGACATAAATCTGTGGGTGTTGTGCAGTTCAGTGGGAAAATACTGTCACCTTATCTGTGTACCGAGGAGCAAAATTGATGGAGTGTAGGAAGTAGAAAGTATGGCGTAGCTTACACTGTAATCACGAAATTATTTAAAATGTCGTGTTATTTTGGAAAAAAAAACTGCATCTGTGAGAGAATAACTTTTTTTACCACTGTACGACTGACCACGCCTATGTTCACCCTGGGAATTTTTATGGCTGGAACCATCTGTAAAAACAGAAAATTTTTAACGCAGACGTTCAGAAGCAGATATCAAGTCGGAAAAAATAAATGTTTTAGAAAATGCCATCTTGCACTGACAGCGAGGGAAAACAAATCACAACTGTCGGGCTATTCTACTTCTGTCCTCACAGAACAAGGCAGAAGACTGAAAAAAATTGCGCCCATCATAAACATCAGGAACTCATAAATAGCCTGCCATATTTCAGGCATACCTTGACTTCATGGGAGGAACAGACACGTTGGACATTATTTTGTATATCGAACTCGATTAATGTCGTGCTGTTAACTAGTGGGAAAGAGTCTGCTTCAGTATTTTCGCAAGAATGTTTATGAGCAGTTAAATATCGTACAAAGCAAATGTAGGAAAGACACGAGACTCACATCAAGGTTAGATTTTTAAATGAAAATTAGTGTCACCCCTAGCAGTGAGTGGTTCTAGGAAGAAAACGCCGCGCAGGAACGTCTGGTTTTACACCATCCATGGAACATAATGATACAAACCATCTAAAGAAATTTCCGGGAAGGAAGGGAAAGACTGTTGGGAGTGCAACAAAAGAAAATAATATAGCGCAGGTAAACATGAGAGATGTCTGTGTGTGATTGCGGACTGTGTGGAAGATACTTCCCACGCCATAAGTGCCCTGCGCGACATGTTTCCAGCATAGTGTAGTGTTTAAAAAAATTATGTAATTCCTGGAAACATTTTCATCAAAATAAAAGTCAACTTGTGAAACTGTGCAGGAGTGAGTGTAACATCATGAGTGAAACTTGAATTTTTCGTTTAACATACTTCTGTATCAGTAGAGTGGTCTCAACCGCGAAATTAATATTTTCAATTTTACGAATTTTCAGGAAAAACCTTTTCGCGTGAAAGATAGAAGACACTTAGATTCGGATATGTAAAAACTACAGTGTTTGCTCCTACGCAAGGAATTTTTGGCTTCTCTGGGCATATTTGGAGTAAGTAGCCTTTCTCTAAACGCTTGTAATGTCAGCAAAATCTGCGTTGCATTTTTAGCCTATCCCACACGTATAGGCTGGTATTGAGAGATCTAATGGTATTTGGTGAAGAGCACAAGTGATTTTGCTTCTCACCCTTGTAACAAGGCTAATACTAATACGTCCATTATACCAACGAATCTTCAGATGTTTATTCTCAAATCCGCGCTTGTGTACATGCAGAAATGTTAAAATTTCGTCGACACCTGAAGTTCCTCAATATATTCATTCATATGGGTGTCGAATTTGTGAAAAATAGTAAAGCAGCCAGTTTTGTTCAACAGTTAGTATTTACGTGTTTTTATATAATCGAAAACGGTTGGCTAAATCCAAAAACTGCAAGTCCTTACCGGTTCGTAATTTAGACTACATAACTTTCTCCTAGGCGTAGGTCTGCGGCCGTTCGCTAGCTGGGATTGCGGGTTCGAATCCCGCCGGGGGCATGGGTATTTGTTTTTCGTGAATGTTGTGTGCTGCACAGGTAGAGGCCTTTGCGACGGGCCGTTTCCCTGTCGATGGGAGTCCTACCGAGTGTGTTGTGTCCGAGTGTGACCAGTTGCAACAATAACACGTGCAATGAGTTGGTAGAAGAGGCCAGACGTGAAAGAAACTTGAAGCATTAGGCCTTGAGTGGAAGTATTGTAGACATGCTGAGAGCGGTGTGTTATTTACGTTTGACTGAATATTAATCATTACCTGATTAAAAAAGTCTGCCACTTTTCGTGTGCTGCTTTTTCCCATCTTCACTAACCTGAAGATTTAGTCGACAAAGCGTCGGGTATGTTTTCCAACAGAAATTGGACGAAGTGCTCTTTTTGTTTTCGCTGAAGTTCTACAAGGGCCACTTTCTTCGCTTATCCTCATTTAAATACATTCGACGAAATATGTCATCAGTTACGAATATGTTTTGTGTTTCAGCTTCTAACGTTCCCGCGTAAATTACATTCATAACTGTTACATATAACCCTTATGAGTAACATACACGTTCAGATTATATGACGACTTCCAATACAATTCTTGGCAGTACTGGAGAATTTGAAGGGTTTATAATTTATAAATTTTGTATTAATATTTGTTTGTACATTAGAGAAACAAGAAAGAGGTTACCCCTCTCAAATCCAGACTGCAGTTTATGATATTAATTACTGTGGTAGTTAAGGTAGGGGTTGACGTCATATTTTTGATTATGTATAAATCTGTGTACTTCGTTAGAGAAGAAAGGCTGTTTAAGCTCATGTATGTAGAAGCGATGTGAATATTTAAAGAATCCTACTTACAGCGCAAGATGAAGTGGCTTTAACACGAGTTGCTTCAACAGACAGAAATACTTGTAACATATTAGAAACTATCGAACTTTGTCTTCGATAATAAATAGTGCTTTTAAGGCTCCAAGAACCCAGTTCTCGCCTTCCTGTGATCCGAAGGATGATAAGTCTGAAAAAGGAGTAGAAAAGTAAGAAGTTTAACGTTTGTATTATAACAGGTGTGACGTACGGTCTGTCATATGTTGGTGGCGTATAAGAACAGTATGCTGAGGAGAATGCTTCAGATGAAGCAGTAGAATGATGGAGGTAATTACTAACAGAGGAACTTCATAATATCAACTCGTCACCAGATAGTAAAGTGGTAAAACCAAGAAGGATGTAATCATTTTTTTGCGAAACTTTTAGTGAACTCGCGGTAGTTGTAGGCGTTTGTGGTGCAGCAATTTTAAAATGGATCTGAACGGTATATTATGTGAGAGAGTCGGTGGGATTAATTTAGCCCAGGAAATGAGGTTACCAGGCTTAAAAAGAGGACTACTACCGGAAAAAAATGAGGTTTATACTTGGATAAAGCCTTGTGGTGGAAGTAAACACAGGGGATTGCCTGTGATAAAATTACAGAAAGTATAAATTTAACTATTATCGTAATAATTCAGAAGGAGTTTCATTCCCGCTACCGAGGCGGGGCGTGTTAACGTAATTACGCTAAACAAGTTCGAGCATTGCAGAGTGTCAGATTGTCAGATGCTTTTACTGTTTTAACAAATAACTGTAACTCTCTTACAAATAATTGTAATGTATACACTTGAAGTAACATCATGAAGTTATAAAGAACCAGTGCTTGTTTTTATGGGAACTAACTGTTTCAAGTTCTGTGCACTAGCCCGCTCTGCTGCAGGCTACCGCGCATTGTGTATACACTATTTGCTGCCTGTGGTGAGATATTTCCATTGTATTTGTTTCTTAAGGGCCGGATAGGTCCTTGGTGTTTTCAGTTATCAAGCGGAAATAGCACATTTATAAATGGTACCATTGCATGAGTGAAATTAAGAGTTAGAAATTGTTAAGAAATTGAAGGTTAAACTAATTCAACCGTCCAATACTGCTTCTGCAGGAGTCTGTTTAATTAAAATTTGTTGCAGTATATCACCTGCATATTTTAACATTTGTTAAGTGGCAGCCCCTAATTTTACAAAATAGAAGGCGACGGTATCGAAATTTATATATCACAAGCTTGCAATAAATAATATGTAGTCTATTCATTTTTACGATTAGTGTTTTTCTTTATTGAACTGTACTGTCATTTATGTTGAATTTTTTATTTTGATTTTCGTTGTGTAGTCCCTTTTTGGCATACACACATTTGGTACTCTTACAATTTGTTCCTCCGCTCTGCAAATGTAGCATAGAAATTGCTACGTGTGTGTGCTGTTTAGAGAAGGTTAACTATCCTGCGAACAGTGGAACTAATGACCTTGCTTACCTGTTTACATGCTGACATGTTTTCCCTTGTATGTTGACGAATTCAAGAGCCATAAAGTACGTCATCGTAACAAAGAAATTGAAGATCATAAAAGGTCTAATTATGCATACTTTTCTTTATCTGGTTGAGAATTGTTATATGAGTATCTTCTTTGAACTCGCTCGCTTTTGCCTTGTGAAACATAAACTCCATTATTCGCTCTGACGTCTTTCTCTTATTTTTAACTATCTGGAGAATCTTATGACGAAGAAGGGAGGAATGAGTTCAGGAACAGTGCCAACGTATTCTCCAGTTCCATGGGGCACATAACAATTTGTGAAGCAACTGTGTTATTTTATTTTATGTTCAGATCTTTCTTTGAAAATTTTCCTTAAGTTCATAGAACATAGAAAATGTTGCGTGGTTGTTAAGTAACATTAGTAATTAATGTAATTACCTGATTTATTAGCAAATATTTTAGGACGCTGCATGGAGTTCCACACAGTGGAGTTACCGCTTTACATTTAATCTGCTTTAAAATTGAAAATTAATTATTTAAGTAATTTTCAGAATAATAGAGCCTGGAATATTGTTACAAAATGTGTATCGTGATGCGAGAAGTGTTTGGCTAAGGTGGGGAAACAAGTAGTTTACACATACATTTTTTGAAGTATGATCTCTGGTAAAATGGTGACTTGGAAGACATAAAATGGGATGGAAGGATAACATTAAGTATTGGGAGATTATGAGGCTAATAAGAAAATTAAAATAGTTCAGGGATACTTCCAGTTAGTGGCTTTTGTATTAGCGATGTTGAATCTTCGTGTTATGCTACTACAGTTTTGGTGTGACAGGTGATGACTGCTGGCCACGATATGAGATGGGAATAACTGAGAAGACCCTATAATGTAATTGTTCCTGTGTTACCATTTACAAGTTTCAACGTCTGTAGTAAACTGTTCTCCGTTTTACCTTACTTCTGGTAAGCATAAGCAAGAAATTTCTGTACGAGACTTTGTGCTTCATGAAACATAGAAATTCTACGTTAGACGGGCATTTGCAATTACAAAACATATTACGGCTGAGAAAAGGCGGTTGCTAGACGCTGAAAAGGGATTACTGCTAGTCTGTGAGGAATGGCTGTGCTGTTGAGACAGACAGAGAAATTAATTTAAGGAGAAAACCAGGCGTAAATAAATTAACAAAATATTTTCAGTAATTATCCAAAGAACACGTTTGGTCAGGCGGCCGAGCTTCAGACTTGTATTTCTTAGGTGCTCAGTTTGAATCTCGTGTGGTATGGATACGGACTATTCGGACTGGGGTGTTTCCCGTTTTTCTGCAGTCCATCCGGGCAAATTTCAGGATAGTGACTCAGTTGTACCACAATCGCTTTCATCCAGTTACCCTCCAACTTATGATTTACCAACTGGATCCTGTGTAATATAAGATAACATCTAAAATAAACCATAAATAAATAAGTAAATAAATACCACGAAAATTCCCTACAGGCAAGACAGATGTGAAAATAGGTAGTCCGTGTAAAAGAACTGTGAGGAGTTAGCTGTTAATCCTTGCGAAGTTAGGGACAGTCGTGACAAAGAACCTGCTACGAATAAAACGGTGAATATATGCATACCTACGTCGCATAGGTGACTCTCACGGGATGAACATGAGGGTCGCGTGAACTGGATATGGTGCATACACATTTTCGCCGTCTGATATATTTATCATTCTCATGCTCCGTAACTCTTACCCATTAAATGTAATTTCTAACTTACATTTATTTATAAATACGAGCGATACTTTTGTGTCTGGTCTCTCTCTGCCATGTTTCCTCGTTGCGCAGTTTTGAGCGGTTTGTACTTTTTTGTAGGGGCCCACACAGTCTCCTGTTCGGTCGGTACAGAGCTTCTTTCCTCAGAGATGAAGCGAACGGAGGCGTGAAGATGACTACTCACGGCCATTTTGTGCCGAATGTAAGAATGAATGGAGCTTTACCTTCATTTCTCATGCACCTTCGTATCAAGCACAGGGACCACCTTACCTTACTCTTCCTTAAGTTGATACTCTTTCAGTATATTTTGGATCACAGTGGTCCAGTACACGCGTACAGTTTCAGTGAGCAAACTTTGCTAAGTTCAGTACAATAACAGCAATCAGTCTGATTTACTGGGACCCAAATACTGAATCCTAACGACAAATAAATAGGAAGAATGGAGAGGAGAGAAAAATCTTTCCTCACACCGATCGCAAGTTAGGCCTAGAGAATGACGAAGCGTTAAGTGTGATGGTGTTACGAAATCAAGGGGAAATTTCAGAATAAATTGATAAAGAGTGCCTGAAGTCGAATACCGTTGCTGATGAAGAAGGAAACGTGTGTGTCTTCCGGAAGTCGGAACCAGGTTGTTCAGGTGATATGCAACCTGCCACTTCTCTTATTGAGATGTTCCTTGTTGCAAGGGGGGGTGGGGGTCTTAGAGAGATACGTTCTAAGGATCTGGTTCAGAATCGTGTCTTTGATGTTGCGTTCACTGATGTTTTGGTTCTGTTAGCGTAGTGACAAGTAACAGTTGTGACATTATTCTTTGTTTTTACAGCCTTTGCTGCATATACTGAATTGCAATAGCGTCAATTAAAATTAAATCCGTAAATTAAGAAATCTTTGGCTTCGTTACCGAAGTTCATGGTTTTGCAACTATGTAGTGTGTAAAGGTGGGCGTGTTCAAAAGTTCCTGAACTGAATCGATAACGAAATGTACGCATTCTTTTGTTATTAGTGGTTGTTTTCCCGTTCAGCATAGTTTCCTTCCGAGTTCCTGCGTCAGATCCAACACATCCGCCACTGCTAGAAACAGCGCTGGAACCGAGCGTTTGGAATCGCGTGTAAGGACTGCCGTGAATCGCGGAAACTGCCTCTAATTAATGACACCCTTGTCGCTGAATTGTTATGTAGGCACACACTAACGTCTGTAAGTCCGTTTATCTGTTGTAAGATTTGAGTGAAATTTGTGGAGCGATCTCTTTCTCTCTCTCTCTTTCTCTCCCCGTCTCCCTCGTAAAGGTTCATTTAATTCGATTTCATACTAAGTTTTATTGTCTCTCTAATTTGGGTTTCTTCTTACTGTTCGTTCTCAAGGCCAGTGCAATAAAATTTTCATCAACTGCTGCTGTACTCAAAACAGAGTCTAATTACGCTGCTACTCCAGTTTCATGGGTGAATAATCCTAAGAATTGAAGACTGGAGTCATTTCAATACTGTAACTAGCTGTGAGACAGTTTGACTTAGTAACGGAGGCGTGATTATGGCCTGAACGTCCAGGTCACGGATGTCTTTACCGCCATGTTGGTTTTTGCAGAATTTTATGTGAAATGGTAAAGTGGTCGGGACATGAAACTAGCCACGTGCGTCTGTCTTATGTCCAGAAAGGAATGCATGGAAAGTTATGTCCTCTTCCTTTATAGGGTTTTGTTTCTTGATGCTTATACACGGTGATAACTTTACAGTTGCTTCCATTTCTTCAGCACTACCCAAGTTCCTACGCCTTTGTTATGTCTTCTAAGACCCAGGTTTCTGAGGCTTTTCATGTTGCGGACCTGTTCTTATGTTCAAACCTCGCGGTCCTCTGGTACGCTGTACTTACTAAAGGATTGAATTTCGTGCGTCACAAAAGTAGCAGGTATCCGTAAAGACGAATTGGAGTTCTAAATACAAAAATTACTGTAAAATTATTTTCAGTTTAACGCACATTGAAACTGTGTTCAGCGTAAACCACAAGATGAAAGTAAGAGCCTGTATCTTATAGTACACGTGAATCGGCAGCGGCCCGCATCAAACGGTTTGATAAACATTCAGTAGCACCTATTACACACCAAAGTCTGTTCCCTCTTGGAATGTTGTAGACTGTAAATGTCTTTAGTTTCACATTAAAGTTCTGCGTGGGAATGTGACCTTAAGTCAGTTTTGGGACTAATCTTCAAATTGTGGTAATAACAGCTGTCTACATACAAATCACACAGAACTGGCCGCTTGTTTATGGGCTATTTCTTAATGTTCGTAACTTTGCGGAAGCTGTCCAGCTGTTGACAGTCATATTGAGAATTTTCTGTAATGTGCGTGTTTCCTGCCATTAGAGGGTTATCAACGCTTCTTAGAAATGGTAATCTAACGATGTAATAGTGAGACTCGGCGTTAACTTGTTCTGTTGTCATATCAGTTACGAGGCCGAATGCTTTGTTCGCTTCAAAGCATTCGATGATGACTGTTCTATCTGATGCAGGCAGCGTTGTGTCTAATAGATGTTTGCTTCCTGATGCGTGTAGTTTCACTGGTTTTGGTGTGTCTCTGTCAGACCATTCCTTACCAGGAACATTACGCATTTGACCTGGCTTTCTGTGCAGCGTGATAACCGCCACTAAAAGCCTCCTGAATGCCTTACATTTGATTTCTGCAGACTGATTTACAGTGAAGGTATAAATTGCCACTTGCATTGAAATTACGTTATTTAGCTGTATTATGCTGCTTTGGCAACATACGTGTAATATTCCGTCACGGACCGCTGTAACACAGATTATTTTTCATAACTTGAATTTGGTGCAAAAATACAGCGTTTATTTGTTTACCATACGAAATTTCGTGTGTCAGCAAAGACTGGAAAGTTAATTGAAGTGTTTTAAAGTTTCAGACACTTGTTACTGACAGGAATACTGTGTAGCTTGTATTCAGAAGATGGTCACAACAAATAAAAAATCCATTTATTTCAGTACTGTTTAATTTAATAGAAATCCAAGTGAAGAATGAGCAGTCTTGCAAGTCATACAACTTATTATCCTAACCAGTGATTAGAAAGAAGAATGCTGAGTGTTGCTCTAAATTTGAGACATACATTGTCCAAATAGTCCGCCTTATTTGTGACTTTACGTGCGTCATTGACGTTGAATTTGTTTATTTCGGACGAATCTTTTATCCAGACAGTTACAGCACACTTCGTCATGTAATTTAATATGTAATTGACCTGATTCATACCACGCGTAGTAAAGCTGTGTCACCGAACACTGTAGTTGACTGGCTAGCATTCTTGCTTCGTATTCAGAAGGTAATGGGTTCAATTCTCTAGCATTACATCGGCTTTCGTGGCTTAGGTGTGCGTGATTCTCCTCAGCCTCTGCAGCAAATGCTAAGATAATGCCTCATATTAGGGCACAACCCGTTTTCTCCCACATCCCTTCCAATCCCATGCTTAATAACCATCCTTTGTAATGGACGTCATTTAAACTCCTATTGAAAGAGCAGGTAAATAAACCAAGATATACTAACGCAGTTTGAACTCTTGCTTCAGTAGTGTTCTTTGTATATATGCTTTGGTTGCATGGAAAAAAGTGCACTGCGTAAGAATAATTTTAATTAATGGGCACTCGGCTGTCCAGACCGCGTGTTGATGCTGTAATTCGTCGCTGCTGAAATAATTTCGTGAAACATGGGAACCGTTTTGTAATATCGGATACCTTATTTAGTTGACGGATTCAGTGGTGTCAAGCATAATTTAATTTAATTTTTAATAGACCAGGTTCAGTGTTTCACAGTTTAAAATAAAATAGACGTGCATCTACCATATTAAGATTAAAATAAAAAAAACTATTTGTGGTCTGGCATAGTCTAGATGTCGTTGGTGGAGCTTTCGAAATATTGTAATTGAAATGTATAATTATGCGTAGCCTACGTACTTGTTACATTTCTATAAATTGAGATTTTCTTTGAGACGTCTATATTTTTAAATTAATCTTGCCGTGGAAGAACGCAAAGGCAGGCTGTCCAATCCGTTGATGCGTGGTTGTGATAGAGGTATGCAGGTGGAGTGAAAACACTCCACGGGGGATGATTGCACTGTAGTTTTTCGGTATGAGGTCTGCACTTGGTGGTGAAGAAAAAAGCATCTCTGTGCCAGCAATAAAAGTAGCTAAGAGCGTCCTTTTTCTTTCAGTATTGTGTGATGCTAATGTTGCGAATAGAAGGTATGACGTAGAAATATCTGAAATTTTGATTTTTTCAGCTTACAGGCCCTTCAGGAGAATACAGAACATTCCTGACAGATCAAACGAATTTTTTTCGAAAAAGCGGAAAGCATTTTTCTGATCACAAAAAGATTTCTGGCTGGCATCTCCAGTGCCAGCCGACGGATGGTGTGGTAAAATGGGAGCCAGAAGCACGCAGGCGGCTTTTGTTCAGCAGTTGTCTATATTGAGTCACATAACATCAGATTCGTATCGTAGTGTGCGTCTTGGAATATCAAAGGTGTATATGCGTCATTTTAAACCTTGTTTTTAAAAATTCCTTTTATATATGGCGAGAAATGGCCGGCCGTTCTGTTTAGGAGTGTGAAGTACTGTGTATTAATAAGACTGATGCTGATTTTATTTGTTTGAATCAGATAAGTTTTTTGTTTCGACCATCCGCATAATTCCGCAGTAAATTTAAAATTCTTAAAATATATGGCTCCGATAATTCTACTGTCGTAATTTTAATCCAGAAACGACTATTTTCGTGCATTACTGCCTCTTTACTCTCTTGTCGAAACATGGTTAACGGCCGGGTTTCTCAGGTTGTGTTCGAAAGTTTATATCCATAAATAGCTAAGACAGATATTGGAACGGCGCTGAGTTATAAAGTAGGAGCTGTTGTTACACATTCATGCGTAATTAATCGAGTTAACGTAAAAGGATCTTGGCCACTGGATTAGTTGGGGCTGCCCATTACGGGTACCCAACAGGTCCTGGTACGTCTTGTTTCTTGCGAAGTGTATTAAAAACATTGACCACTTTTTTCAAATTCGTGTGAACGTGTAAGAATTAATATTTGAAACCTAAGGACGCTGAATCAAGTACGCGTTCAGACCTTTAAGCAAAACGTGCCCGGTTGATTGAGAATGATGCAGAAGAAGGATGTCATATCCTGTTTTAAGGAATTATGAGGTTACTTACTGGGGCTAAATGAGCAAAACAACGTAAAATTTCAAAGTAGCTAATCCTCAGAACAAGAATCAGGCTGTTTGTATTCCGGATATGAAGTCGGCAATTGTATAGGCTAATAATGGGATACCGATTATGGTTAACTATGCGTTTATGTTATGCATAGATTCGGGTTTTTGGTGGTGGTTAAGTGTGGAATCAAAAGATGATACGTAGCAATAATCGGCAGTCGGTGCTGCAAGTTCAGTCTTGGCGCAGTTTGTCTAGCATGCATATTCTGTGAAATCCTGAGTGAAAAGTTTCCTTCAACGGCTAAACTATATAACAGTGGATAAATAGAAGGGTTATCTGCAGAAACAATAACTGCAGATGGAATGAGCATCGCTTGGGTTTTATCTTGCGAAGAACTTAAACTATTTGAAGATTTACAAAGTGGCATGTAAATTTTAAATTTATGTTACTTCAAGCCGTGTTTTAGGCCTATGTCAATTATTTTATGAGAGTGAACCGCAATATTCTGATAATTCTTAATTCATGACGCTGTACTGTGAACTGGAACATATTACTTTGTCCTTCTGTCTTTGCTTTGATAATTGGAACATCCACAATCGTCGAGTTGGGACAGTAAGGGGTGTATAATTGATGACGTCCCGTGTGTAATACATGCGTCTTACTGGTCGTGCAGAAAAAAAAAGCTGAAAAATCGATCGTGGGGCTGTTGAAGAAGGAAGAGTGGTGTGCTTCTGCTTCATTGTGAAATGTAAAATCACGAATGTTTCTGCCCCTTGTATAGGGAATGAGCTTGAACGGTCTACTCCTGGAGAGAAATAACCGTACGGAAGCTATATTTAAGGTGTATAAATCGACGTAGTTGCCGCGTGGCAGAAGACACGGGTCTGCGGGCGGCTGACTTGCTGGGATTGCGGGTTCGAATCCTAGCGAAGGTAGGGGGGGGGGGGGGCTAGGGGCGGATGTCTGTCACTTGTGAATGTTGTGTGTTGTACAGGCACAGGCCTCTGCGACGGGCCGGTCGCTCGTCCAATGGAGTCCTACCGAGTGTGTGTATGTGTCACTGGGTGTGATCAGTTGCAGCCCTAACCCTGCACACCTGCCATGGGTAAGAGGTCAGACTAAAATGTTCTTATTAGGCATGCGTGTTTCTGGTTTCTGTTGTCATTCCCAGTGTCAGTAACAAAGCGTATAAGGCTGTAGTCTGACATGAATGAACAGTTTCCAGCTGAACGTTCTTTTCAACGTTACAGTTACGAATCATCAGGTGGCTTGTATTCTTAATCGGCTGGTTCTCCCAAACAGTGAGGCACATCCTACGTAACTGTGGCCCAGATGTAAATTGCAAGGGAGTTCACTGTGTGGGTGGGAGCTGGCAGTTCCAGCTGAGTGTGTCCAGTTCGGACAGCAGGTATAAACCGAAACCTGATAAGTTTGTTTGGATTTTCCCCATTCAGACTTCTCTTCTCTTACTGGGCTCGCAGAAGGGAATCCTGTGCACTGTCAGTAAGGGGACCAACCTTAATCACGTGCTGTTAAAATACTAGTTTCAGGCACGTTACGCCATCGAATCAGGTTATTCTTTAGAAAGCAATGCGATTCTGTGCAGTGACTTCAGCGATCTTGTTCAGACTTTCATTACACAATTGTAAATTTTATATGCCTTCAGTTATTCTTAGCTGTCTTCTTCACATGGAAAGCTAAATGTGGGTTCTGTAACGCCATGACTTTTGTAATATTATAGAATGGAATTTACATATTTTTTCTAAATTTACTGTCGTGCTAAATATATATAGACATTAGCCCAAGTGACAATAATTTCGATTCCACCTCATAAGGCGCACAGTTTCCGTGGTAGAATTGTTAATGACAGGGAATTAAGGAGTGCTGCCTAACCCTCCTTCCGAAATTGGGCGAGAAGTTAAGTACAAAAAGAATGGTAGAATTTTGTACAGATTTTGAAAGAAACACGTAGTAGTTATTTATTTTATTTGTCGACGTAAACGCTCAGATTTTCAGTGGATTTGATCGAATGAGTCAATTGCTTCCTAATTCTAGCAGTCTACAGTTTTCCTGGTTCCATCAGAATAAAATTTTTTAGATTGGACCTGAAGTCATTCCTTCGTCCATACGTTCCTTGGCCGGTTCCAATTTCAGGTGAAATTTAAAGACGGTAATTTTCTGTTGTCCAGGATGTATAGTACACTGGTTGATCGCCTCATGTCTAAACGCGCGTTTAGTCGATAGCCTGCATCACAAATACTCCTGCACCGTCGTCTGAATATTTGCATCAGTTAGCAAACCCCTGCGTTAGATATAACTATCTCCGTACTGAATTGCCATTCTTCCCAGTTTTCACAACCTGTTTCCACAAAATATTATATGACTGACTGTTGTTCTTTGTTTCATTGTCAGTGGATCAGCCGCGTGAAAGACGCAACTATATTGTCAGTACTTGAAACGTGTTGAAAATCAACCACTGTCAGTGTCGGTTTAGCTCTGCGGCACTCTGAGCATCACTTTTAAGGCGTACTGAAGTTTCCATTTCTCCTTGGCTTTCCTTTAATCAAAATGCTTGCAAGGGTGTTTCGTATGAATTGTAATTTCTTTATTACAACAAACGAGCCATAAAGTAGGTCAGTGTTTACGTCCAAAAATTTTTGCAAAAGAACTTACGTAAGTTGGGTAGCTATGAAGGGTAAAGGAAACGGAGGAGTCATGGAGGAGGGTCCATAACACCACCACCACCACCACCACCACCACCACCACCACCACCACTCCTGTGCTTCCCCTTCTCCACTTTCAACAACAACTCAAGTTATTTCCAAGTTTGCGAAGTTATACAAGAAACATGATAATAGAGAGGAAATAATAATGACCCATTAGAACACTTGCTAATTTATTTATGTACAGACTTCCCTCGCTGTGTTATTTTGCCTTTCATATTTAATGATACGTAGTAGTTAATCCGCTTCGTTAGGCTGAGTGAGGTCTATAACTTCTGCAAAAGCTGGCGAGACTTAAAAAATTCCAGCACAAAACTTAACTCTGCACCAATTACGTAACGTGCAAAGCAAATATGTTTATGAACCAATGTAATTACTGGGTAATTTCTACGAGCATCCTACATTTATGCTATTCAGCACTGCACTGCCCAGTAACCTTGTGCAGCGTTCTTGTATTTACCGCTTTAAGGCCCAGAGGTAATTCCACAACACGCAACGTGTTGAATCATGAAGAAACTGCGTTTTGAAGTACGATGTTGTTACATGTTACGAATCGCGCAATAAATATCGATTATTTTCTGAACAGAATTAATTGATTTTTTTCAAAGTGGACTCGTACTGTGATCTCCGTAGGGTTGGCTCTGAAGTTCTGTGTGTAATTTGGATGGGTGTCAGTCCTCAGAGGATCTGTTACGTAATAAAATTGCATGACGGGATACTGGTCCCGCACAACACGTCAGAAGACTTGTATGTAATACGAATTAACCTTTTAAAGCCTAGCGGTAACTTTACATACGACCAGGTTTAAGATTAAAAAATTCTACGTGGTGCCCACATTGCGTTTATGTGTTTTGTACGGATCTCAGAACAAACAGCAACTTTTGCCTTATAAAACATTAAGAGATTGGTTTTTATAACCGAAGTGGAGAGTGTTTACAGCGCGGTACGCACTGAGTCCTTATATAAAGCAGATACGCTTCGTCTTTAACCCTTTAAAGACGAAGCGTATCTGTTTTCTATAAGGACTCAGTGCGTACCGCGCTGTAAACGCCCTACACTTCGGTTATAAAAACCAGTCTCTTAATGTTTTATAAGGCGAAAGTTGCTGTTTGTTCTGAGATCCGTACAAAACACATAAACACAGTGTGGGCACCACGTAGAATTTTTTAATGTTAAACCTGGTGGTATGTAAACTTACCGCTAGGCTTTAAAAGGTTAAAGGGTTAAGTAACTGACTGCCTTGTAGCTTCAGGAACTTGATACCTACGTTTACATTCTTAAGATCCGTATTACTGTAATTTTTGTCCCTTTCTTTGATGTCCAAAAGCTTTTTCACCCAACATCCAGCAAACATTTGTTGTATCAACAGTCCTATTACATGCCAATCTCGCCGCAAGGTCCCGTGTTTACCAAACCAGAAGCTACCAGATAATTGTACAAATATCGAATTTCTTCACGTAAAATAATATTGCTGCTCTAGACTTAATTGTATAATTGGGCATGTATAACTTACATTTTTGGTTTTATGTGCGATTTTGAGGTTTTTGTCTTTGAAAATACTTGTTTCTTATACATGCTCCGTTATATGTAAAGGGAATTGACATTTTGTTTTGATTCATTATCAGGTTTGCAAATTATCTCCAGTGGGATGTAATTAGCTTTGACGATATCAATTAGAATTTTAATTTCATTACTTTTTTGTTTTCTCTTTAAGGGTAAACGAAATTCTTAATGTAACGTACTGGTGCGTCTCTATGCTGCTAAGTTGTGTTCCGTGGGGTGCTGGAATGGAAAGTGGTTCTTAGCGGTAGTTTTGCTGAAGATGCAATTTGCAGAGTGGTCTAGGTTTTACAGGTTGTAAGGGCTTGATACTGCGTTTTATTCGCAGTTTTACTAGTGATGCTGAAAGCAGTGTTTTATGTGTTTCATTTAGATAGGCTATGTTACAATAATATATGCCATATTGTCATCAGTTCTTCATATTGTAACTAAACCTGGGATTGTAAAAACGCATCGTCGGAACATGCGTGCTACGTGGAGAGTCTGCTTTACAGACGTGATGATTGTATGTTTATAAAAGTAAATGAACTTATTAATTACTAAAAACAAAGTGTTGCCCTGTTTAAATGCCTAGTTGTAGGCATTGTATTAATGTTAATTGCAGGCGGAAGACCACTGATGTCCACTGTTACATGGAAAACGTTCGCAGTGGAATTGTAAGTACAAGTTTTGTAGGCTTCTGTCGTTTGGTTTAGTATTGGGAGAGTAAAAGTAAAATCAAGCCGAAGTGGTAATTTTTGCTGCAGTTCGGTCGTAAATGTCAGATTTATAACCAAGCGATTCTCAGTTCGATAAAAGTGGTGTATTTTATAGAAGGCTTGTACTGTACATAGACTTCAGTTACAAACCCATCGATAGAATAAACAAAACATGCTTTAACAGTACCCAGGAAGATGTTAGCCTGCATACGGAAAACTTTATAGCAGCCAGGGGAGAAGTCAAGTGCGGAATAGAAATGAAAGCTCTTGTTACGATAAACTTCAGGGGTGGAAAATTCAACAGCACGAAGAATAAGGGTTTGGATTTCGAATCGTGCACAACCTATGGTGGCACCGGCGGAATTTCAGCCGTTCAGAATAAAAGCAGGCTTTTGTAAACACAGTTTTGAACACTCGCGTTCTCTAAAAAGCGATCAATTTTCAGTCAACCATATTACTTTTAGCTTCTCAAGAAGTATTTCGCTGCAGTGGGTTGGTTAGGTAGTTATTAATCTCCATCGATTGTGTAACTGTAAGTGTAAATGGAAAAACTGTATTAAAATGAACTTTAGACAAACACGATCTGAGGTTTTGGATTAGACTGAAATGACTGACTTAGAGTCAGTAGCAAGCTGTAGTGATCACGATTAGAAACATTCCGTGAGTCCACTAAGAAGGTCTGCGCTCGAAGGTGTTGCTTCGTTCGTTCGTTCGTTCGTTCGTTTATGTAAATAAAAATGTATGATATAATTTTAACATTGTTGTACTAGAGGATGCTGAGTGCGGCTTGTCCATCACGTGTTGTTATAACCGTGTTTTGATGAACTGCGGGCGCCGGTCTGTCACACCGATTCAGGTACTTCTAGACGAGAATCGTAACTACATGACGACGCTACACATGCGTAATTGGTAAGCTGAAAACACCCACCGTCGCTGAATTACTGCTGTTGTTCGGGAGTCATATGCAAGGTTTGCATCGTGACCTGGCAACTGCTTAGCTTGAGTTTTTATATGACTTTGTCCCAAAACTGAAAGGAACAGTGTCATGATACATTAAACTAGGAGAAAAAAGTTTCATTATTTATCATTTTCAACCTTTCTGACGCTATTTTTCCTGAGTTTAAGTTCATTTTGGGGCGGAAAAAAATGACATGATTAAGGTGAGACAAGAACGTGTTGAATGAAAGTTGCTGTGTCAGGAAGTTACGCGCACATGTTGTGTCTGACAATATATTGACGTAATAGTCACTTATTAGAGGAAAGTAATTAATGTAACAGACACGAAGAAGTTCGCGCATTCTGCTGTTTCCCTTCCACTGGTGTGGTATCCGTACACTTTACAGCCCAGTGCTTATACTTTGAGATCAGACAAACGCGATGCTTAGTGGGAACCCATGTTATTTATGCCTCGCCAAGAGTGCGCCTGTCAGGTTTTATATTTTATATCCGTAATTATAATACTGCTTGCTCCTTATTTAGTATTTTAATAACAAAAGGTTGTGGCTTCTTGCGTTAAATGTAGCAGAATACTAAGTATTCACTGAAGCGGGAAACTTTGTTAGAACTTCATATCGTAACGCGAATCTTATCTTCGTTCCCTGAGTGGAGTGTTATGGCTTTGATAGGCGAACGCTTGTTACTTTCAGGAGAATAACCAAAGAAATACAGGCTTCAGAGTGTAGAATTGAAATGAACATTCACCTTCAGAATTCCTGTTTGCGATACACTTTGTGTCGGACCTGTCAGAACACTGAGAAATTTTGTTTAAATCCACTGTACACGGAATAAATGTAAAGTGAGTTTGTCTTTCTGTAATTGAGTATACAGTTGCCACCAACACAAATATTTATTATGTTTTTGTTAGTACAATCTACATGTTTACATGTTTCGAACAAAGTCTAGCCATCTTCGGGCCAGATAACCAACATTTGGTTGAAACATGTAGCCATGTAATTTATATTAATAAAAACCGATAAATGGTTGTGTTGATGGTAACTGTATACCCATGTATAATATAATACGCACAACGGAATATCTGTTGTAATAATACACTTTGTGGTTGGAGCATTTGTAAGGTCTTTCAATCTCAGGCGGCCTACTAAATTATATTGTAATGGCGTTTGTTTGTAATTCTCATGCCATTCTGTGGTGTATAAGCTTACAGTCAAAGAAAATTCTATTAAATAATTCAATAAAAACCATACACTGTTGTGTTTGGTTTCAAGTAGCAGGGATTACTTGTAAGAGGATAAAAATATTATCAAGGTGTAAATGTCGAGAAGTTGAAGAGTCCTAATATGTCTATTGATGTGACACTGCTAATTGCTTGTACAGATTCCTTGAATGTTCGTCAAATAGACATATCGCTTACCGACTGGTATGAGTGGTTTCGTTTTGCTTTCAAGAAAAACCGTAGATTGTAATCAGCTGTTCTTCGCCTCAGGAATGAGTATGTTCTTTCGAGATCTGGGCCGAATAGCTATATACAAATAATTTTTGGATGAGGTTTTCCCTTCAAAGAGTCACACTCACTGTATAACAAAATGATGTTTACCGTTGTCACTTGCTAATGCTTGATTTTTTATGCTACCTCAGTCTCTCTCTGTCTATTTGTTGGAACAAAAAATCTCTGTTACGAGCCGTATCCATCCACCGTTCACTGTCGTGAAATGTCTAGTCCATGGTTGAAGTTTTCCCTTGGGAATTGTCTGGCTGGAGAATATTCTACACAAACTTTGAAAAGTTAGCTTTCTCACCGTTAGTGGCCGGAAGCATCTGGCAAATGGATTTGGAGAAACTCTCAGAATGCACACAGCTAAAATAACCCTCAGCAGCGGCAGCAGCAAGGAGACGGGGAGAATAGAAATTCGTTTGCATTAAGAGAATCTTCATTTTAATTTACTATGAGGATTTAATAAAAAGGTACGACACAATCCAAAAAATGTCATTTTTATGCACATCAGGGCACCTTACCTTTTATTTACACTATGTTGTTCGATCCTAGACGAGGGCGTAGACAATCTTGAATGGAATTTTCCTATTTTGTAACTTTTGCGGGCATATGCCGGGAGAATACATTTCTTTTTGTGTGTTATCTCTCTCTGAGCAAGTTTTCTGCTATGTCGCACTGCGAATTCCATAAGATGTTAATATAATTTTATGAGCCTTGAGTGTATCGGAGCGTAAAATTCACGAAGCTTCTTCCCACTTTCTGAAACCAAAAATATAGTCCCGATTAAAGTCTGCCAACGTTTGATACATGTTTCTGTACGTACATATGGCATTGTATTGATACTGGATAAACTTTACTCGTTTAATAATTAATATTGCATATCGCTGTACAAAGATTAAAGAAGAAGCAATAAGTACTTGTTATTTGTTGACACTAAAGTTACGTTACGATACGTTACTCCTATTAAGACTTCAGTCCTTTGTCGTAACGTTTTTGTGATAAAATGACTGACCCTACTGCATTGTCTTCTTCAGGTTCGTATCATGACTTCAGAATGACCACTGCGATAAAACCATTTCTGGTCCTGAGCCAGGGTCTGCTGCGGACAGTAACATTCATTACCGTGGACATGAATTTGCAGATATCGGGAACGACCGAGTGTCTCTAGTTGTACACGGATTTCATCAATGCGTTACTGCTCTGTACCATTTTAAGGGTGCTTTGCGCAGGTACTTTAATGGAATGAGTCGTGATGCTTCCTTCTGTTTTTCCCTTCCTTTGTCATTCTTTCCGTCTGTCTCTCTTATCTTTCAAATTCTGAACGATCCAGCTTCATGGGGCAGAGTTCTTGGGACGTTGTTAGTTATTAACCTGATCAAGAAATGTAACACCTTTCGAACCCGAAGGCTTTTTGCTGTCTTAGTGCACAATTGCTGTAGTATGATGTCAATTTTAGCCCATATTCTTCCACTTCGAATGCAGCTTAAAGCTGACAGTCACTTAGCTGCTTAAGACGCCATCGTCTGTCTGTGAACCGCGAAGGTTTATTGCCTTTGTTAAAAGAAACGGCTACTGAGTGCTGTTATGAGCCAGATGAATCCAGCTAAAATCTCACCCTTTTAAGATCCATTTTGTAGTGTCATCCCGAATACGTGCAGGTATGTCATGTGGTGTCTTATCTTCAGGTTGCCCGACTAAAATTTTGTGTACGTTTCTCATGTCGCCTGTGCGTGCTGTATGTCCCGTTCATTTCCCACTCTTTTAATTTATTATTGTTTCATGGCTTGACAGTCCCAAATGGGCCAAAGCCTCCTCATTGTCGAGGTTCCGCGACCACACTCAGATACACCACACTCGGTAGGACTCCTCTGGACGAGGGATCAGCCCGTTGCAGAGACCTCTATCTGACAACACACAACACTCACAAGAAACAAGCATCCATACCCCCGGCGGGATTCGAAACCGCAATCCCAGCAAGCGAGCGGCCACAGACGCACGTCTTAGACCGGGTGACAGCTGGGATGGGGCCCTTTAACCTTTTAAAGCCTAGCGGTAACTTTACATAAGATCAGGTTGAAGATTAAAATATTCTACGTGGTGCCCACATTGCGTTTATGTGTTTTGTACGGATCTCAGAACAAACAGCAACTTTTGCCTTATAAAACATTAAGAGATTGGTTTTTATAACCGAAGTGGAGAGTGTTTACAGCGCGGTACGCACTGAGTCCTTATATAAAACAGATACGTTTCGTCTTGAAAGGGTTAATTTATTACCCTATAATATCTGATAAAGAATGTGCAACAAATTAAGACACTTTCTCATCTTGCCTCTTTGCTGTTTCATTGTCAGCCCACGTGTTATTCGCCACGAATCTGATTTAAATGTGCCTGAAGTGAAGATAATCAATTAAATATGAATATCCGTTCTGATATTGGAGATCCAGACTGCTTGAAGAGATGCCTATTATTTTAGTTACGCAAGAACCGTTATTGTATTTCGTAAACCCTAATGAAGTCCACGTGATTAAACTGTAGCAATTTTGAAGTTAGTCAACTTGTTGTATGTAATGTGTTCTGTACTTTGGAACTGCAGACGTTTATAGTGCTGGCCCACGTTCCCCAGTCACTTCAGTAAAGTTAGCGCGATATGAGAAGCCGAGTACGACTCTGGCCCATTAAACTGTTGCTGTTATACGGATCGCACTGTAACATCTGCAGTGCGCCTCAGACACTGTGGCGGGCCTGACTGGGGCCGCGTGTTTTCCAACACATTTGTCATGGAGCTTCGGTCGAGGTCGGCTCTGGATAACATCCCAGTGATTCACTGTCCGATGTAGTGAGAAATAAAACTTGTCGAGCCTGCGTCCATCAGTATTGTTTGCGGGTAAACGTCTTCACGCCTGCAACAAAAATTTAAAAAAAAAATGCAGCTGTTGCCTTCAACGTGTGTCTGTATAGAAATGTTAAACATGGTTTTATTAAATATTGTGCTGGGGGAATCTTACTAAAATTTGAGGACACATGCAATTACTGGTTAAAATGGGACAGAGCAAACTGGCACTTTATTTGAAGATCTGCATGCTTTATTACGCATGTTTCGAGCAGAGCTTCTTAATTTTTTTATCAGGGAGGAAAATGTGTGGAATAAAACGTGCCGAGAAGACTAAGTCACTGTTTATATGCCCAGCACACTTTTTTAAGTCTTAATTTTCCTTGGATAGTTAAAGGGTATTTTTTTACTGTCTGTAGTCACTAGCAGAGTGATCATGTCACATTGTTACGCTGCGTATATACATCCTAACGTGCTATCTTACGCAACGGGACTTGTCACGTGCGTAATTTATATAGCGTTAAATGATGTATTAATGTGAATGAAGAATTGAAGAGGTTTGGAAGGAAGAATTTGCGAAATGCTAAGGTACTATTACAATGTTTGATTTGATGTATTCAGGAGAAATTCCCACTCCCTCCGGCAGCACACCCAATTTCCGGGTTGTGAGTGGAACTAAGGCTCCCTGAAATATGAAGCAGGGTTGCCAGATTCTGGCGTAGTTAAATCGGCATGTTTTTTGCTGAAACTGGTTCAAATGTCATTGCTCCAAAATCCACTAATTTAGAGTTCGCAATCGGCGTAATACAACTACCGTTTCAGTTCGTAAGTGTTGAGAATTGAGCCTTCTGTTGTTCAAAATTAGTACGTATTTCTGAAGAGTACCTTTTTCATAACAGTACGTTGTTAGCCTATAAGGTAATGTGAGACTGTGTGTTATGAGATTAACAAAATGATCAGATTTAATATCAAATTTCTTGATATAGTTTATTGCTCTATTGAAGAGTGGAGCTGTGAAACTGGAATAAGATACGAACGCCATGGAGAGCAACGCCTGTGCTCGTTGGTATGTGGTGTTATTTCCAACAGAACATCTTCAAATATCTGAGAAAGACAAATGTTACGACTGTTTGCTTGCATGTTTCAAATTTTGATGTATATTTCTGACTTTCAGCTTACACCGCACGGCCACTGGGGTCGGCAGTGAATGAATTGGCCTTTGTATTTCAACCTGCAGAGTACGCGTGGCTGTGACGTAACAATGAACGTTAATGACGCAGCATGGGTCTGTTTGCTTTTCAGGGCGAGGAGATAGGAATGATGGCATGTGACACCCAATGATATTACGTTTCAAGGCGAGGCATTAAAATAACGAAGCTTTTGTGTACGGATATGTATAAATAAGTACAACGAAATGCATGTAGGCTTCGCCTTGCTATTAAACAGAATAATATAGCAGTATTTCCTTGAAGTTTTTGTAATCTGAGAGGATTTATACTTCTGCCGTTAATTGTTAGCAGCAGGATTTTGCATAGGATCTATTATTAATCTGAGAGAGAACGAACGAAGTACGGCGTTAAAGTATTTATCGTCCCATTATAGCGTAAGTAGTAAGTAAAATTCAGCGAGTGCTAGGTAGAAATGTCGATATGCCTTCCAAAAATAAAATGTCTTACTTTCGCCCTTGTTTCATTTTAGAACGGCAGTGTATGCGTGTTGTTAGTAGTAAGAATCTTCCGAATAAATTTGTACAGCGAAAATTTGCACATGTTGGACTGTGAACGTGTTATGTTCATGTCAGAAGGAGAGACTGCAGTCATGCGACTTAGAATGATTTTGTTAGGTTTGTTTGGCAAGTAAGGTTGGTTCAGCATGCCGAAGTACTACGCAGAGCGCCTTCTTAAGAAATATGCGAAAAACAAAATGCGATATTAGAATGAAGAGCTGCTGTTAGTTTAAAAGGAAAATGTTTTTCCGTGCTAAAATTCATTTGCTTATTCTTTTGTCGACAAACTTCCGTTCTTCATTGGAATATTTAGCATCTGAAAATAGTAAACTCCTTGCACAGAAGCTCTGTTGTCGAACCAGAAACAGGGCATGCTGTTACGGAAGTGCCCTAGTGGAGATTACAGTGAATTCAGAGTCAGCTAAAACGTTGTTATTCCATGTGTTACGATTAGTGCTGGACAGGAATGGATCTTAACAAATAGATAAAACTGTTACTTTATTATAGATCATTTTGTGTTTTTACTCAAGCAGTTTATGGCAAATAAAGCTTCATTGTGTTTGAAAAACTTAAGCTCTAGAGTAGGATGGAATGTTTTACCTGTTTAAAATACCTACAGTTTCCATCCAATCAAAAGGCTTTTTTTTTTCGTGCATTAAAACAAATTGTAATTTTGATACAGGATGGTGTAAAAGCTAAGGCACATTTAGCAGTATCATATCGAGCATAAATCATAATTAGGATCGATTTGTTTATAATTAAAGTTACGTATTAAAATTGATAGAGTTTTGTTGCATCTCCAGACTTTTGTCTTTGTTTCTGAAATAATAATTTGTAGAAATATGTAATTTCCGGCACGTGTGTACGATGTACAGTATATGGGGTACGCAGTGGCGCAGCGAAGTACGCCAGCGTCATGTGGCAGAAGTTGGAAGTTTTAATAAATGATTGTAACTGGAACAGGCTGGGAACTTAATGGGCGATTCTGGTGGCTGAAAGTCTGCACTCGTATGTCTGTGAAAAACTCTAAAATAAATTACGAGTCTTTCATAAATTGTTTAAGAAATATCATTGAATTAACTAACCAACGGCGGACGCCCAGTTGTTTGTGTGTCGGCTTCTCCTGTGCCTGTGCAGGATCGATCGGAGTACTTGCTACCGAGCAGGGTAAAAAGTTAAAACAGCATTGATCTACATGATACGAGAGTATCGCCATTCAAGGTAGATTATCTACCGCCTGCTTTGATATGGGACCTCCATATTTTGTGTGCTAAATGTATTACGGGTTTCACAGAATTCTTATATCAAAGAACTGCTATTTCCCTAAACAGCATTACCTAGTTAGTGTTTGTAATGGCAGCGCAGTGTTTTCTGCGATACAACAACTGGTTTTGCAGTATTATTTATATTAACTTCATTCTTAAATGCTGAAGTCTGTAATCATTATGAATTAATAATTTAAATTTTAGCTTATAACTATATTGATTTCTCGACAACAGCTGTAAGCTACTTTTTGTAACTTCGAGTTTTTATTTGGTGCAGTTGGTTACACTTTTGAGAAAGTCTGACGACGCTACGCAACTTGCGTGCTTGCTTCTTAAGTTTATTTCCTCACTTTACACATCATCTGTTAGGTAGAACTGCCTGAAAATGACTGGTATCTGGAGTGAACCCTCAAGTTTTCATATTATACACAAGATATCCAGAATTGCCTGTTTAAAAAATTTTATCAGTTTCTGGTATATATAACTCACCTTATTCCGTATTGGTATGCTTAGCATCAAATTGGAAACGTGTTCCTACGCGGTAATGACTTTGTTCGTGGAGTATTAAATAGGACAGTCCGCTTTTACAATACAGGACAACACAGTACACAGTACGCTTTCGGAAACAAACGTACGTTTAATGTTCCTTAGTCGTGTTTCGGCCTGACTGAGCGCAACACATTTCAAGAGGATAGTCCGCATTCAGGAGATGGAGAAATTTGTGCGTCCGTAGAATCGAAAAGCAACTCACTGCTTAACTAAATATGTAAGACCGAGGAACTCACTGACTGTAAGGAGTGCTATCAAACGGTGAGTCACAAATGTTCTCGACTTTTAAGGATATGAATATACGTTATCATGTTCAGACGAGCCGCTTTATTCCACGTATCTTTAGCTAGGTGAATGCAGCCCATTGTTTCCTTAAAATAACCTAAACACAGGCCCCATAAATACAATTTTCCTTCCAGTTATGCATTTCTCATGTGTCTCATGTCTGAAACGCATTCTGTCCTTTCATCCCTCTTTGTTTGGTCACTAATATTTTTATGGTATTCATTTCCATGCACTAAATGGTATCTTGTCATGAATTCATAACACCATGGCTATTCTTCATCTCGTAAATAAAGGTGCACATATGAATTCTCTTGTACAGTTCTGTATTCAGTTATATAGTCACCATAACGAACTCATGTACAAACAGTATGCCGGAGATCGTAATCCATTATGCGAACTTGCCTGTGACCTCCAGCTACAATATAACACGTGACCCACACCATAGCACTCCGATCCTGTTTACTTCAGTTGTTTCAGTGCCGTGCTTGCTTTCCTCCCATCCACACGACGTTCTTACGGTCTTGGTGCAGTACGTAATACGGCTATCGTGTCGCTTCTTACATAATGTGTATATTGGTTATATTTTATACTCATTCGCTTAATGTTAATTGGCAGAGCATTTGTAATCCAACACTGCTATTTATTGTATTCACTTCATATGGAACATTTTTTTCACATTTATGCTCCTTCCGTGGACGCCTGGAAAACCACATACATGTAATATTATTATTTTAATGTAATTCATGTTTTATGCTCATTTAATTGATGTTTTCTCCTGAAGATGATTCTTCAGGAGTCGAAACATATTGTAGTTTTAACGTTTTATTTGTAAAATTGTATATTGTGCACTTGTTTGGTTATTGTATTGTAAAAAACTGTTTTAATAATGTTTGTTGAAGAGTGCTAATGTTTTGTATGTTAAGCACTGAAAGGGATCAGTATAATATTCTCATCTTGTTTGTAAATACGAGGTACTGTTTTTAAGAAGCCAGTCACTGTTAGGCTAAATTGGAGTATATCATCCAGTATTTAGCAGTTCCCAGCAACATGATATAAAAATGCCGTCTGCTGAATTTGTTGTTTAACAAGAAGTAGTGCTTTCTCAGGAAATGTTGATTCATGTAGTGATATCAACTTGAGAACGAATGGAATTCATTTTAGTCAGAGTGATCGATTATGGTTTAAAATTGCATATCCGAAACTCGACGCGCTTTAACTGATATCTGAACATAAACCTTGCCAATAAAAAGAAGCGGAAGAGATAATGAAATAAGTTTGAACGATAGTAATAGGGCACAGATTTTACTTTCTTTCGTGTTTTCATCCTCCCATTCACTTTGACGCCTTTGTAAATACAGTTGCGGAGCCAGTGTTGAAAGTAATTAAAACTGTCTTAGAAGTCAAAGAGCCATAGGCTTACGACTTCCTGTACACGGCGTCGTTGATAATTAGACTGTCAGTAAGGGCTTCCAAAACTTCTGACAGAGTTGAAAATAGGCAAGAAACTTCAGTTCTTTCGTCTAATTAAGTTGAAAGCCAAAGCGGCTACATAAGTGTTCGGTCTGCTTCAATTTCCCCTGTCCATACACTATGTGGGAAAGAATGAGTCCAGTTCACTAATGTAGACTAGAAAGTATTTTCTGTTACTGCTTGCTAGGCTGAGGGATGAATCCAGTTTGTTTTAATAAAACAGATGTGGGATATATAATTAGCTATTCAAAACCTGGTGTTTAAATTAAAAATTCTGCGTTCTACCAACAGACTGTAGCTATGTGTTCTGGTTCTCAGTTGGGACAGCGATTATTTCCTTATACGTACGTTATTAACTGATGGGTTCGTATGACACAGACGGAATGTGTTTACTGCTCTGTACAAACTGAATCATTTAATATATTTCAAGTTAATTTTCGTCTTTAGAGGGTTATTGTTAAAATCACACTCACTTTGATGCATGAATTGGTAGGAATGGGGTTGCTTGGGAGTTTAGAATGATCCGTGTCACATTAAAAATGTCAAGCATAGTGTGAGATTTGAAGTTGCTTGCGGTGGGGCAATGAAGCTTGCTGTTTTCTGAACTATGGCAGTGTCACGATGTCGGATATTTCGTGCTAGCGGTAAATACTGAAGCACTCAAACGGAATCAGTTCACATAATTTGTTCCAAGATTTGTTTTAGGTATAGTTACCAGTATGTGCTTTTAACATTGCAAGCAGTCGAAGGAAACATATTTGAATTATTCCTGCATGTCACCCGTCGTTTTCGAAATTGCTTTTACGGTATGGTACAACTGGTTAACAATTTTATTTTATATTTTGAAGTGTGTTTTCCTAGGCATTGTGTTTGCAGAAGTGTTTGTAAATTATTTCGTATGCAATTTAAGTATTGACACATCACATTGTCTTGCTTCGAGGGCTTAACCATATTTCTAAATTACGCATTTGAATTCTTAAAATGTGGAACTGCTTCTTCTAAGCCTGTGATGTAGGACTGGCTCGTAACTAATATTTTGTGTTTGGTTTATACTTACGTTATTTTGTTAACGGACTTTTTACGTTAATATTTTCCATTAACAATTTAATTAATTAAATTTACAGATATTTCTATCTTGTTACTAATTTATTCCTTTCTCGTCAATAGAATGCAAAATTATAAACCTGGATATCGGAAAATTTTGTTTTATGACTGTTAAAACGATTTCAAGTAAAAAAATAAAAGGAAAAAAAAAACAGGAGGAAAGTCTCGTTCATTAAATTCTTCTGTAACGTTTCGGAAGAAGTACAAAAGGACATTGCACGATTTCATTTTGGAAACATTCATAATCCGAACCAGCATGATCGCTTTCTGTTCAGAAACCACATGTAATCTCGGCGCTTTTCATGTTTATATACAGATTTAAGACTAGCCATGTTGTGGTCTCCTTAATCGGTGCGAAGCTGATAAAAATGTTAAAAATAATAAGGCTTCTTAACATATATGAATCTTAACGGTACGAAACAGTACACGAGTCTGTATGGCCTGTAGCCTGCACCAGCCACAACAGATCACAGGAGGACTTGCTGGATCAGCCGTGTAAATGGAATAAGTACACTTAAATTGCTTAAGAAAATGGAAGAGTAAGAAGGAAACAGTGCATAACGTAGCAACAGATTACGCGCAAAGAGTTGTAATTCCACATTGGTTATATTAACCCTTTAAAGACGAAGCGTATCTGTTTTATATAAGGACTCAGTGCGTACCGCGCTGTAAACACTCTCCACTTCGGTTATAAAAACCAGTCTCTTAATGTTTTATAAGGCAAAAGTTGCTGTTTGTTCTGAGATCCGTACAAAACACATAAACGCAATGTGGGCACCACGTAGAATTTTTTAATGTTAAACCTGGCGGTACGTAAAGTTACCGCTAGGCTTTAAAAGGTTAATGGTTGAGGGATTTGGCCGAGAAGGAACATTGGCGTGTAGATAAAACTAAATATGCTGCGTCATCATGCCACAAGCCCCAAATCAATAAGGAAGTCATATTTTAGACTAACCAACGTAGCGAATTATTACAAAACATTTCAAGCCTTCTCAACTGACACGTGGAAATCAACACCCTGCTAGAAGCAGTAACTGAATTATCCTTGGTTGTCTTAAATTCTGGTTCTGAGAAGGAAGGGCTGGTACCACACAACTTTTGTATTATTTATCTCCGTGGCGCGGCATGGTAACGCAGGTTGCATGCACCATTAAACGCTTTAACACTTAAGATGTGTATGTTTGCCTGATAACGAAACAGCCGCGAACATAGATCGCTGTATGCGTTCGAATACATACTGCCACCCTACGACGCAATAATGGTGGCCACAGTTAGCTTTATGCATTGCAGTCGCCATTATTCCCTAGCAAGCTCCAGGACATCTGAGAAGAGAGAAAGATTTAGTGTCATCGACTGAGTGTACTGCTGCCATGAGAAATGGATATGTTCTGGCTGTATAAATTCATTACATGTTCAATATGAAACCACATCGGTATATCACCACACCGGCCTACGCCAAACAACGTATGTTCTTGTACCACAAAATGTTCTGATGCTCCTATTGAATTTCTGTAAACCTGAACTGACGCTGTTTGTCATGTATGTTACACATACAGAAAAGAATGTGATAGGGGGATTTTGCTTGTCCCGATGCCAAGGAAAAATTGCATCCCCCCAATACACGTGTACATGCGCGCGCGCACGCACTCACGCACACACACACCCACCCACTTAGGCTTATCTCTAAAATACCGCGTGTTTGAACGTCCTGTCGCTCGCCTACGTAGAACTGTCAACGGCTTTGTCTAAACATAGCTACACAGCTACACTTGCTGAATCTATTTTAAGTGGCAGTTGGTTATGGCTGTTAAACGGACAGGTGGTCAAGGGCAGCTGGTGCTGAAACATTGCTGGAAAAGAGAAAGAGTTATGACTGGCTAAACTGGTTAAACAAAAGGACTTTTATGGTTTCTAGAAGCATAGCAGTCACACTCCAGTGACGGCTGACTGAACAGTGACGGTTTCGATTTTAAATTCCCCGGTGACGAATTATTCCATGTTGCCACGTGATATGCGAATTGCCTTCGTAAGCTTGGCACAGAGACTCTCTTGTAAAGCTTTCGGTTCCTAAGAAATCTCGGATATTGAGTTATTGCACACTTCGTCCCAATGGGTTTGCCTGTAAGAGAGTTAACTTGGCCTTTATTGTGGCGTCTTCTGTTGTCATATAGCAAGCCTGTCTGATTGGTTTAGTCGCATTTTGTACAAATTCAGGTTTTTATTCGAGAATGATGATGCGTTTAACGAGGTAACGGAACCATTTTTGACAATACAGGTAACTGATACGTACGCCTTACTCAAAGTAGCAGTGAACGGTTCGACACTGCTGATCAGTTTGTTCGCAAATGTGCTATGTTTTTATCTTGGCAGTGACTTCCACTGTTTCTGGCTGGCGTCCAACATTAAGCGGAATTTCTCCAATGTGAAATAAAAAGTTATTCTTGCTTCGGGCGGATACGTTGGCGCAAAGTGTCCAGATTTCGAATGTGTGGGTCGAAGCATGCCCCGTTACTTTACCCCACCGCCTACATGCAGCTGAATGCCAAGCATGAAAAACTTGGCGTAGAATAGTGATAATGTGAACAATTCACCATATTCCTAAAAGGATGAAATAGGCCGTGTTTACCCAGTGCTGGCAGATAGGCCTTACATATTCTTTACAATATCATAAATTCTCATCTGATGGTCACATAAGACTCCGATCCCCAAACTTTCGGACGGCAATTTACGCAACAGACTGAGCAGAAACACTTCATTTATAAATAAACCTTCTAAACAGTTGTTTCACTGCAAAATTCAAAGTCAAAATTGGCCACGAAAAGAAAATATATAGTTTTGAAGAAGACGGTCGTGGTCTGTTTTAAGAGCTATCTCACCATCCCTCTGTCGAGCTTGCAGATATGCACTTGCAGTCGGTAGCCCTAGAAGAAATGAATCCCGTATGCAGGATTGGGGAATCATGGATGCGGTACATATGTGTTTGTGTTGTGAGAAATACAAGTTGGTTAATCAAATTGCACGTTACACCATCTCTTTATTGGATGTTACTTTGACAGTTGACAGTTTCTGTTCTGTGCAGTGTGAGGTAATATGGCTTTCGGGCGAACTCTGTAAGTACTTTGACTTGTAAAGAACTAACCGTTTTTGGTTTCGGCGTGTGATATTTGGTATACCGCTATGATTATGAGTACAACATTTCTGTGAAACATTTTTTGCATTAAAATATCGTCATCAACATTATGACTGCGCGGAACTGCCTGGATTAGTTTCGGGTGGTGATAAAAATTAAATTATGTAAAAGAGAGTTTTTTTATGTTTAATGTGTAATTAGTCTCTAAAGTTGCGGCCGTTTTAAGTAAAACTAGACATTTCCCAAAATTTACTTTTTTGTTAACCTCTTCTGCTGAATTTTGTTTCAGCTGCTGTCACGCTTTGGATGAATCTGCACACACACTTCTCTGATGCAGGGGATTCCTGTGACAGAAGCTGTAGTTAAATTGCAGGAGACAGTTTTATTTCCATTCTGAGGCAGCTAAGGTCACGGCTGTGTGACGTACGTTTGGGTCCTAGACACTTATTGCATTCGAACTGCGTGGGTAATCTTGCCTTTCTGCAACGAAGAATCAAGTTCATATGATAACATACTGTAAGCAGGAGCTGTTGTCAAAGTCGCAAAGCGTTGTTCCCTGTAGCATATACTTACAGTTCTACAAATATTGTGTTGTTTCGTGTCGTACTTTGGGTATGTAACTTGTTAATGTAGGAGTGAAATGCAGTTCAGCTCATGGTTTAGATTTCGAGGCTTGTGTCTGGGTGGCTGTGGAATTAAATTCCACTATAGTGACGTTTATTTTATTGCTTGGAAATGTAAATATGTAGCAGATTTTTTAATAATTTATTATTTAAGCAAGGTTACGTATGCTTTAAATTTGCCGGGTATAATCCTAAAGTTTCATGCCGTCACAATGTTTGTAACAGCTGGTTTGTAAATAGTATTTCATAGACAACTTGTAGGAATATTTATAATCTATCTTTAAAAAAAGTCTTGTTTCTAGGATTTTAATTTGACGATACTTGGTAACATTGCCTATTGCTGCAGAAACTTGTATGATAAGTGTTCAACGTTACCACTTACAGGCACAGATTGTCCCTGGTTACCAGGAGAAATCGAGAAACATTCTTGGCCCATTCTGTTGGACTCCCGAAGAATTAGATGACAGCTAAAATACAAATCCAGCACAAAGAAAGCCGAAGAAATTTTATATGCCACTTACTTAATGTTACTATTTTGGAAATGTGTTTAGTTCTTTGGGGTAGGAGACATGTTAACTTCCTTTCCATTCAGTACACCAGTGAAGTCCATTCAGTGTGACGTTCACGTATTTCCGGATGCACCAGAAAATACTTTTTATATCGCACAGCGCATCTCTCCTGCTGTTGAGTACAGCCTTCGGACATTACGAACACCTTATCATTTTCTGCACGTCTGAAGACGCCCTGTTCGGTGCATTCCAGCTGTGTGTGCGAATTTTATATAACATTCTATTTAATTACACCTCGTTGTGCAGCTGTTCATAACACACAAGCTGTGGTAATAAACCAGTAACAACACGCCACGACGATGTGGCGGAGGTCTAGTAATGGCTTACGGTAAAACTCCACGCATTCTGATCTCAGATGGACGAACGTGATTTAATTCAACTTCTGGCCTAATTGTTCCCTGTGCTGTTTGGATGTGAGGCTGGGTGTGTCCAGATATCTCCTTGATGTGGAAATGAAATGAGGAACCCCTGCATGTGCTGAGAATTGAACCCTGGCCCTCCAACCAATGGCCAGTCAATTCAGAACGGTGAGACAGCTTCATGAAATAAAAAAATCCCGTCGTGTCTGGTACTGTGTCTAACTGTGGAAATGAAAGTATTTGAATAAATTTGTGTTTAATTGTATTATTAACTCTTTGAGAAGGAGAATTAATCTACATTATATACAGTGTAAAGATTGATTTATTACGTCAGAGAAAGCACAGCATGTTGCGATTAGACAGACCAGTGAATGAGCGCTGTGTGGGGGAGTTGTCGCACTTTATTGAAAGGATCATGCAGAACACACCAGTACCCTATGTGGACAAAATTCGCATTCTTCAATGTCAAACCTGGTGGTAAATATACTAATCATTAGACTGTAAATGGTCGGTGGTAAGTAATAAGGCACATATATGTCTGCATATTTTATAGCGACGTTGGATTTCCAACTTTCTGTGTTTCTCGCTCAACCTGCCAGTGGTTTGTTTGGAGCATGACAATCCCTGTTGTGTGTAATTGCTCGGAAGTCTCATGAACGACAGTTGATTACCGTTACCGTGTCTGTCTGGCTGCAAGACAGTGTATCAATTACCGTCAAGCGGCAGCTTCTAAAAACGAACCATTGTGACGTATACACAAAGCTTCGCTTCTCTCAGATCCCACCACAGCACGGGTCATTTGAAACCGACTTCGATATCAGTGGTTAGCTGGGAGTATTGAAATTGCGGTCACGGAGAGGTCAGGAAGTTAGGAACGGATTGCATGCAGAGAATGCTGACTTCTATTCAGAGCATGTTACGTTATCCATCTTATATCTAAACACGTAAATGTTAAACAGAGTACACAGAGAAGATGTTTGTTTTGTGCTGCTAATGAAACGTGTTTCTCGCGTTAAGAGAGTGGCACAGAGTGAGAATATTGAGAACAGAATTCTGAGAAGAATATATGTGATCGAAAGATCCATAATCTTTATTGTTTAGGTGATCAGATCCACGAGAAAAATGTACAAGACTTTGGTAGGAAAATCCAAACAGAAATGCCTACGGTTTGATGAGAAGGAGCTTAAGAAAGTGAGGTAAGGAAGTGTGGATTGGATTCATCTGGCTTGGGGCAGGATCCAGTAGCGGGCCATATTGAACATAGTTCGAGTGCTGTGACAGGCGGGGAATTTCTTCAGTCGCTGAGAGATCATCAGGTTTTCAACAAGCAGCCTGGTTCTTATATGTAGTTAGCTACGGAACCGCCGTGCCTGTTGTTCTTTGTGCCCGGCATGATTATCTTACCCTATTCTGTAGCATAATATTAAACGCCCGGAGAGCACAGACGCAGTTCTCTTCCGCAGCTGGAGCACTTTTTACCGTAAACCCGAGATAAGGTCATCGCTTTAAATAAAGTGCATACGCAGAAAAAAAAATTTTTAAAACAAATGTGGAATTTTAATCTCGTTTCAGCTCGAGCTGTGCTTCCGGTGAGTGCAGTCATTTTTCTTGAGAGAAACTACGAACTAAATTGTGTAAAACGTTACATTTGTTATTTATGTCAGGTTCTCCACATTTATGGTCTCCGTACTTTCTGATACCCGTGTCTTTATGTGTAGTCCCAGACGGTATGTCTTCGATCCTTTTCACACAGCTACGTGTTGCGCCTGTATTCTATCAGTTTTCACAATTAAAGTTAGCATGCTATAGTGAAGGGCGCTTTCATTACGAACACAATGGTAATGCACAGAAATGATTTAGCAGCGTGGGGTAATATGCTAACTTCAATGAAGTAAATTCATGAAAGGTTTATTCATAACTCATGCTAATAATTTCACGTCTCTTAAAATATAAAGTCGTCGATGAAAGGGCACGCAGCGCTTCATCACAAACACTTCATTTTGAACATTTCTGGAAACGTTTTAATCTCAAATTAATTAATTAAATTTCCACCGACACTTACTAATAAGCTTAAGCTAAATCTCAGTTAACCGCTGGCCTGTTAATAAATGGCACTTTGACGAGAAGGAGTTAGAGACTTACATAATGTATTAATACATAAATACTGTATCTTAACCTTTCAAAGCCTAGCGGTAACTTTACATACGACCAGGTTTAACATTAAAAAATTCTGCATGGTGCCCACATTGCGTTTATGTGTTTTGTACGGATCTCAGAACAAACAGCAACTTTTGGCGTATAAAACATTAAGAGACTGGTTTTTATAACCGAAGTGGAGAGTGTTTACAGCGCGGTACGCACTGAGTCCTTATATAAAACAGATACGCTTCGTCTTTAAAGGGTTAAAACTGGGCATGCTGTCACCAGGATTAGAAGAATTAATGTTTCACTTTGATCGTTTCTTCGGTAAGTATTGTGATGTACTTGCATAACACGAATACGAAAAGAATCGGAACTAAATTATGTAAACACGTGGATGTAACAGTGTAATTCTTTAAGGCTATCAAATTTTTTGTGCTTATTTATTTAAAAAGTCGTGATGTTGGGCAGTGGACGTTGCGACCGTACATTGCATTGCAAGGTGACTAAAATATAATGCAGATAAATCAATTCCTGCAAGTGTTCTATGGCAGTACGTCTTTGCATTTTCCTTAATGTACTGTAACCTTAAACATAGGGCTATGTATTTAATTTTTTGTTAAAGTAAATCCGTTTCTCTTCATCTCTCGCCCAGTTTCTACGGATATTTTGCCGGGTGTTCAGGACATAATTTGATGCTCATCTGCCACTTCTTTGCTGCCTGGCAACCGTTTAATTTGTAAAGTGATCTCTGTGCGGATACCGGCCGTAAATAATAGAAAACTGGTCCTCGCGAATGTGCTGTATACAGGCAAGCCTATCGTCATAAATAAGCCACGCTGTTATTTCAGAACACTTCGCTTTGTCAACAAGTCAGATTGTGGGTGCTTTGGCTACTATGTATAAAATATTAGCAGCGTGCCCATGTGAAATGTTCGTTATCTCCAAATTTTGCGGCAGTATGTAATGTTGAAGGACTGTGTTAGTTACGAGAAGAGAACTGCTTGTGGACGCAATTTATATGAAGGAGCTTCGATTACGCCGAAAGCAAATATGGCGACGTTGCGAATTTTTAGGCACGTTTGCTTCCCCGTAGAACGTCTATTAAAATTGTTGTCTGTCCGTCTGTATGCATGTAAAAGCTCGAGAACCTCTAAGCGGAGCTTTATAAAATTTAATTCAGGGGAAATTGCCGAAAAATTGTTGATTCCAGTTTCTGTTGAAGTCTGAAAATGTATAGGTTAGTTTGCATGAGGACCTGTACGCGTTGCTGCCTGCACCTGCAAAGTGCACACGAGGGCTGATGGCAAAGTATCCCGCTGAAAACAAACGAAGTTGCAATAGCATTGAGATTGCATTTAAAATAGCAATCCGCTCTTTAATGTAATGTTACGTTATACAGTGACTGTCAGACTTTACTTTCCTACACAGTAAGTTTGCTCCATATTGTAGGTGAGCTCTACAATGTAGAACGAGCTGTTTTAAATTTGTTACTAACATAAGGAATATTGACACTGTACTGTGTTTTGTAAATAGCGGAAGGACACATTTAAAGTACGGTATACGTATTTTTCAGTGTTTCGCTTGAAATTACAATAAGCTTATCATTTACAAGTTGGAAATGTGGAGGCAACAACAGAAGAACGCAGGAACCAGGGATTCTGTGCGTATATTTCCCAGACATTTTTATCTAACACTTGAAATTGATAAGTAGTCTATTATAATAGTATAACACGAACCCACGCATCGCTTGAATAGTTCGCAGAACTCAGCGAAGTGTGACTGATTGCTGCACCAAACAAATGCAGGATTAGATGCATTGTTTGCATTACACATCTGCTGCAGCTCCTGTACCTGGCCACACGCTTCGCTACTGAGTCGGAGAAGTTGCCGCGCTTGTAGGCGGACTGTTTTTTGCTGCCGGTTTCCTCTCTCTATGTCTGATGATGGGCACGAACCACTCGCTTTACGAAACGTTTGCGCTCGAAAAGTGGTCCATTAAGGGAATTCGAGTTTCCAGTAAGTACAGGTGCTGAGCAGGATATTTGGGCCTAAGAGGGACGAGGCGACAGGGGATTGGAGAAGACTACATAACGAGGAACTTAATGACCTGTACTCATCACCAAATATTATTCGGTAATAAAATCGAGAAGACTGAGATGGGCGGGGCATGTGGCACGTATGCGGGAGGAGAGAGGTGCATACCGGATTTTGGTGGGGAGACCCGAAGGAAGGCGACCACTTGGGAGACCCAGGCGTAGATGGGAGGATAATATTAAGATGGATCTTCGGGAAGTGTGATGGGGGGGCATGAACTGGATGGAGCTGGCTCAGGATAGGGACAGGTGGCGGGCTGTTGTGAATGCGGTAATGAACCTTGGGGTTCCATAAAATGCGGGCAATTTCTTGACTAGCTGAGAAACTGTTAGCTTCTCAGCAAGGCCTCTGCTTCATGGAGTTAGTTAGTTAGTTAGTTAGTTAGTTAGTAAGTACGTAATTAAGTAATTAAGTAAGTAAGTAAGTACAGACACACTGGTGCAGGTAGTTCGTAATAATATGCTGATGATAATGCAGGAATTATCAACACGAATCAGATTTATTCTTGAGTAGCTGATGGCCTCGCAGCTAGCTAGGAAATTACACGTCTTTCATTGAACCCAAACTTTTATTACAGTGTTCACAGGAATCCGTCGTCGATCCTTGCCTTTATTAAGGCGAATACAGTTTACATCCTGAAGTCCGTTTTCTTAGAATTCGTCATGTCTCCCGCCCACAAAACGCAGCTTTCCCGTATCATCCGTCAAGAGTCCCCACTCAGACAAGAGAATTGCCAGCCACCGTCTCCTTTAGATTGGCGGAGGAAATTGTCAGACCCTGTTTCCATACCCGAGTGCTGCGTGTTCCCGTCCTATATTTTATACAGCCGCAGGCGGATGTCGCAGGAACACCATGCAGGAAACATAGAGGGATACTTTCTTGTCCCTTCCTTTCGCGATTCATTATGGATCTGCTGTACTGAATTCTAGAAGATTCGCCTTTTTTAAGTGTATTCATAATTTTCAGAGAAAATTTACAATGTGGGTTGCGTAAAAAGAGGAAAACCATACTTACAGCACTCGCTTTATTGTTGTTACCTTAAATTATCGGAAGTTAGCATTCCAGTGGCAATATACACCGTATGTGCCAGAATTGTTGCGATGTATTCCATTTTTCAACCTTGAAAGTTACCAACATTAGCTTTTAGGTAACTGAAGTATGCAGGCCTATTTGTGGACATTATACACTGCATTAAATCACTAAAAACAGGGCTTAAAGATGGGGCGTTGCGGTCGCATTATAGTTTATAATTCGTACCATTTCACAGTAAGTTTAACTTATGTGAATATAACTGCCTTACTAAACACACAAAGCATACTCTTTCTTAAAAATCTGATAGTCGCCCAGCTGTTCAGGAAGTTCTCCTCCTTGTAAGGAACCACAATATTGATTGTCGTGTTCACAAGACTCTGTGTTGGGACCGTATTCTGAGTCAGCCTAATTCAGTCTGCGCCGTATTCATTTGAATTTTATTTAATCTGAAGGAAAGAAAATCAAGTCACTTTTCAATCCACTGTGTAAATTAATTAAATAATTAGGTATATTAATGCCATCTTTTAATCCTGGATGTAGTAGTAATTTGTTATTAGGAGTTCTTTACGAAGCAAAAGTAAAGCCTTACGTGGAGACTGTGTCCGTGTCCCGTGTCCGTCTTTCCATCTCTTTGTGACCAAGTATCCGCCACTAAACCGTTTGATTTTCATGAAATTCGGTAAGTTATTTAGAAAAGTTGCCATGCAGGTGCGAGTTTCATGAAAATGTATGTTGTGAAAGCCATACCTTAGGTTAGGTGGTAAATGAAATTTTACCTACATCGTCTTCATGTTTCGTCCCATTTTTTGAGTTCAGAGAAAATCTGTGAAGTGAACGCCATGATCTACGTAAGGCCGTAAACGGAATTTTGCCCTTTTTTCTGCATTTTTCTTACGATTTGAGTGAAGTTTGATGCAGGAGATTTCCGCAAAGACTATTTAGTGAGTGTGATTTGTGTAATATATTGTAGCCAATGCTCCAACTTTGTCAAATAATGGAGCCACCAGGGTGCACATCTGTGGATCACATTACGTTTATTATTTAAACTCTCCTACATGTTTTGACCTTCTAGGCCACATTCAGGGGCAACACTACAGTAAAAGAAATAATTTAAAAATAAATATATTTTGATGTAGCAATGAACGCTATAGTAAAACATATTTTCATATCATGTTAAAATATGTGCTGCACAGTTAAAATTTACGAACGTGATGGATTGTGAGTTGTAGAGGCCATACTTGACTTTAGTGCGTAAAGAAAGTTGTATTCGTACTTTACATACTTTTTTTGCGATTAGAGTGAAATTCGGTACAGAAATCTGATTATAATGCTGTTGAGCTTTTGAGAATTTTTGAGATTCTTGAAAATCAGCGGAAGTAAGGCGTAGTGGAATTACATGCACGTCCGTGCTGTGAAATCCTACGGCATTCTGAAAATAAAGTACGCCTTTTTAAGGCCTCTGTACTACGCCACGGAGTAACCATTTGCAGTCTTGTCACTTACGTGCTAATCACCGCTCTGTTTTATCCGTCGCTACAAAGGAATTGCCGGATATTAGGTCTCCTGTATTTGACCAGAATAGTTCTCCAGCAGCTAAAATGTGAATAGATATGCTGATGGAAAGACTAACAAGCAAATGAACGAAATTATACTCATCTCTCGGTTGTATGAATCGTTACGTGGTTAAGAGTATGGGTTTACATTTTGCGTGACAGTAATATGATTGACTATGGGTGGAAACAGTAAATATGTAATACTCTGGAGGAACGGTTAATTGTGTCACTTCAGTTCATCAGTAGGCATTGTTTCACACTCTTCGCTTAGCTTCAAAGCCACACCCCATTGCGCTAACAACACTTTTATGTGCAATCACTTTAACTACCCGCAGCAGTACATTTCATTCCTACATTAATGCATTTTGTATTTCAGTAACTGAAATTGAAGCAGGAATTCCAGGTCTACCATAAGTAAAAAAGACACATCAGCGCGCGTTTTGTAGATTCTTAGTCTTTCAAATACGCTGCTGTTATAATACTAAATGATTTCAATGGCTGTTTTCAGTACGATACTTTTACTTCCACTTCAACCAGAATACAGTTGAAGTCACCTAAAATTACTGAGCAAAATACTGCACAGCTTGTTTCCCGCGTCTGCACGTTATTGATAGTCTCCAATTTGGCATCTCTTTTGGTATTTGTTTGGGTTTACTAGCGTCGTACTTGACTACTCTAATAGCAGCAGGCTTGCGAGATACCGGGTTTACGTGGTGATCCATAGAATGTTGTGTGCTTTCTTTTGGGTCGAGTTGCTATTCACGAGAAGATATTTCATGCTTCAGACTGCACGGTAAACTGAAGATGGAGGAAGTAACTTCCTACAAAACTCTGAAGTGTTTCTGTTTACTACGCAAACGCAGAGACCATAATGATGCGCCTAAAAAATAGGCTTATTAAGACTTCTCGTTTGATAGATATTTTACGCGTCTGTTATAGTTAAAAATAAATTTGGCTACATGAAAAATAAAGAACAATTTAAACTAATTTTAAATACTTCACAGCCAGCAGTGTTAACACCACGTCTACTTATACGGGAATAAAAGAAAGACGGCATTTGTGTCACTCCATTTCAAGTCTGGAAAAGCAATGGGATAGGAGAGAGAGTGTGAGAAAGTGACGTGGGTGGATTAAATGGGTGTAACACATAAAAATCATGTTACAGAAGACGTTTAACGCAAATAAAGTCAGGGATTGCGTGCTGCTGTTCTACCCAAAGTCTCATGTCATTTTAAAATTTAAAATATGAAAAACCGTAATTTTGTCATGAGTAATATCACCAACATTCACAAGGACTCATTTTGTCCCTTGTTTCATCTGTATCTCTGACCTTAAAGGAAGAACGCTTAGTGACGTCGTTGTGGAAGGGTTTTGTGCTGTGGAGAACACTTGGAGAGAAGTTAATAAGACGATGGGAAACGCTGCTTAATGAAGAGCTGCAAAATTTGTAGTACTCAACATATATGGGCGCATCGATGTCGAGAAAGTGAAATGAGAGGGACACGTAGCAAGCATGGAAAAGATATCGCCTACTAACTTGTCGCCGGGAGGCGAGCTCACGCATTTCATATCAGCTTAGGTGGATGGATAGTATCAAAGTGAAATGCACATTAGTATTGGAGACTTGTATTACTGGCTTTATCATGTTCAGCATGGAGTTCAGTGTTGGGCTGTTGTGAGTATTGCAATGAACCTTCGGTTTCAAATAAATGGGAGTGAAATTCCTAATCAGATGAACGACTAAGAAATTCCCAGTAAGGAAGATCCATCACGCAGTTGCTTGTACATACATTGGAACTACGTGAGGTCAGTGTAGAGGAGTTTCATTAATACAGGCACAACGAATCGGAAAAAATGAACAGTGCTGGTTAAGCCTTTAAACATTTGCTGCAGCAGTTTATTCTGGCACACTGCTTCATCCTCCTCATCACTTACACCATTATAACGCAAAGAATTTTGTGCGAAGTCGGTAATATAATATTCAGAACACACTGAAACATCGCATTTCTCCGTAAAGAGTTTATAAATTGCGATTTTCGTAATTAGGTTGGACACCAGCGTCTTGGAACTGAAGGTGAATAATATCAGTTTTGAACGCGGCAACTGAAACGCTCCGCACTTTGGAAAATATATGGCGTTTTGTCTTAAAATGGATTAAGACTTATTTAAATTTCTTATTTTTTTAAAACGTTTCCCCTGTTTCCGAAAGCGTACTGGTAGGCTTTTTAAACTTTTGAGATCAAAACTTCTGTCACTTCCACCTGACCGTAGAAGAGCGTTCCTTGTTGAAGCTGTATAAAGAAGTGCAAAGCAGTATATTGCTTCGGAAATTGAATCATATTAGAAGTTTTCACGCCTGGAAATCTTATTGCAGGAAATATTTTTCTGTCGCACCCCCGGTTCTAGCTTTCTGCAGGAAGAAATATAATTTGTTAAACACGATTAATCTGCGTGACTCAAACAGAAAATTTTACAACGCTATTAACAGTTGCTAACCTATATCAATGGCAGGCATTAGTGCAGAAAATATTATAAGTCTAGTGTCGTGACATTTCAGTGATCTAAGAGTTTGACATTGCAGAAGGTCAACGAACTTGCCCATATTGATAATCTAATTCCACAGACTGGTTAGAGACCGATAAACAGAAAGAGCTGGGTGACAAAAAATAAAATATTAGAGATTTTGTACATAATTTCATGTGCCGTAACGTCAGTGCGGCTTGCCCATGCATCTGACTGAGAACAAACCCGTCTTACACGCCGTACTTTATTCTGCATTATTCGAAACTGACGGTGGAGTAATAATCATGAGTCCTTAAGATATCTTCCTCAGTTGAAGTACCATTAGAGCGAGTTTCCGGAAGAAGGGAAAGATTTATTTCAACCAATGGAAACTTTATTTGTTCTTGTTCAGCCGGGAATACGTCTGTCTTAGATTCTTCTTAATTGTCTAACTCAAAATAGAGACTTAGTGGAAATGAATTGATTAATTTTGTGATCCACTTGGTTTTGAAGTATAATGCGAACGTAATCTAATGGCAGAAGAGAAATTGTTTAGGTATAGCTGATTATAATACTAATTTTTCTTAGTATGGCTAAAATTACCTTTAACATAAAAAGAATATTGTTTCAATATCTTTGAAAAGAAAGACTTAATTTTACTACTAATCTTCCTTAGTTATTCTTTTTTCTTGTCCTGCTTACAGCCATCCTCTCTATATTTACCTTCTCTGCCGAAGTGTAATTATATCTTCATCTGCTCTCTCTCCATCTACCGTTTAATTACGCTTAACATTTTAGCTATATATTTCTGTCCTTCCCCTTCTTTCTCCATTTCCTTATCCCACGCAGTCAGTTATTTTCGCTCAGTTCTAGACGTCTCAAAGGGAACAAAACTGTACTTGAATTAAAATGTACAGACATACGTCTCACAGAGTAGACGCCTGAATACTGCCCGGTTCTGTCTCTGTTAACTACTCGGTGACTTCTGACATTCTCGTATGGACGTTGCGCGGTACTGAACTTACAATAATCACTATCGTGTGGTTACATTCAGCTTATTCCTAACTGAAGTATTCATAGTGACTGCATTTACAACTTAAATGTTGTGAAAAAATTACAAAATTAATTTCTGCATCATTGTTATCTGTTGAGTATCTAAGGCCACGGAGTGTAGTGCGTTTTGAAAAGCTGATAATTGCGTACACAATCAGTAAATACCTCCACCTGTTATGGAACACGCCACTTACTGTTCTTTAACGAGCCGCTCATGGATCCTATTATGATTTGGCGGAATTAGGTGTACTCCAGCGCACACTATTGCGTTTAGATATATTTTAACATTTCCCACCACCTGCAAGCCTGTGTCTCTCATGTGGTTTCCTTCCTTCTTGTTTTACTGCTCAAATTTCGTATGTACTTTTAATGTTCCTCCATGCGTTTCGGGTGCTCCACCCATATCCTGCTCTGCCCAGTGGTATGTCGAATAATATTCCATGTAGGGTTCAATATACGAATCTGATGAGGGATTTTTCCCGGCCTCTTCTCTCTCTTAGGTCCACATAAACTCGTTAGCACCTGTTCTTGAACGTGCTGGTGTAAGTCCTTTCTTTTGGTCGAGAGACCACAAGAGACAAAACATATGTGGTGTTCATATCGTGAAGGAGAATTCAGCACAGTATGTACGTTTTCAGTATTGGCTTTTAACAATCAAAGTTGTTACAAGTAAGTTATTTTGTGTAACGTTATCGTATTTTATCGAGGAATTTGTCTAAGAGGCTAACGTTTATGCCTGTATTCTCCGAATACACGCTTCGAATATCAGCGGAAACACCATTTATCTTGACAGAGGCGTTTAATGGATTCTCTCACTCATTACAGGCAAATACCATAGTACCACATCAAAAGAGGCCGTGACGGCGTCTCTCCACGTGCTTTCCCTTTCACCATTCACTAATCAACGTAACATTCGACGTTGTGTATTCTTGGCCACTGACGGCGTCTTTAAGTGACGAATACAAAGTAAGAAAAAGAAAGGGTAATGTCATTTTATTTTATCGATAGAGAGGTGTTGCTTTTACAGTAGCATTTACATAAAAAGAGTCACTATTCTGCTGATGGCAGTTACTGCCGAAACATGTTGGGAGAGTGTGATGTAATGGGTCCATGCACCGTTGTGTTTGACGAAAGCATGTAGTAAAAGATGTGTGTCTACACGCGTACATAGGTTGATCTCAAAATATAAATAACTTATGAATTGAAGCAGAGGAATAAATCTCATGTGATTAGTACCATGTTAAAATGAAGGAACCTTGTTTAGTACCGATTGCATGTTCAGGTGCAGGGATGCTCTTGTACACAGTTTTGTGTGCGACACACACCACTTCCTTGACGCTGTGCAGAGCACTGCATCTCGCGACCCGTCCTGATGAAGTAGTGACAATTGGTGTATAATTACATGCCATGTACTCTTCAGTCGTACTCCATTCCCCCCCCCCCACACACACACACACACGCACACTTTTGCACTATCGACCTGCCTTCTTCCAGCAGAGTAAGACGCACTAACACAACCCTGCATGAAATGAGACATCCACCCTCAATCCTTCAGGCCCTAGTTTTCCCCAGCAAGCCAAGGAATGTTTTTATCAAAAGTTATGTATGTGGGTAAGGATCATTATCAGCAATTAAGGTGAAGTAATTTCGCTTCTGTCCTGTTCAAGGTTTACATTTTCCCTGCAACATTTCGTCTTATTATTTTTCTTCTCAACGTTTAGCCCATCAGCCTGCTCGATGTGATTGACAAGTGCAGTACGTCACATGACGTGACGAGTATTTATTGTCGTTTGGTTTGTAACACGATAAGCTTTACATGCTGAAGTAATATTTAGGTTGTAGTTAAATATCGTCATATCCAAATGCGCGCTTAATGCGCGTGACAAGTGCGATGTACGTCCACAACACTGTTGATCTTGCGTGGTTTTCTTCTTACGAACAGTATATGAATTACATGTTCTGTACACATTGTGATAGCTGTTCGTAAGCAGTTCTGCGTACGTCTGTGAAATTATTTTTTATTGCGATTCACTTATTGAATGCTTTTTAATTTGCACAACGATTTCTATCAGATGCTGAGATGTTATGGCGCCAACACACAAGGGGTCATTGCAGTTCCTTGTAAATAATCAAAATTTGTAATTATATTTGTCTTTATGGTAAAGTTTGCTCTTATGTTTAACCCTTTAAAGACGAAGCGTATCTGTTTTATATAAGGACTCAGTGCGTACCGCGCTGTAAACACTCTCCACTTCAGTTATAAAAACCAATCTCTTAATGTTTAATAAGGCAAAAGTTGCTGTTTGTTCTGAGATCCGTACAAAATACATAAACGCAATGTGGGCACCATGTAGAATTTTTTAATGTTAAACCTGGTGGTATGTATAGTTACCGCTAGGCTTTAAAAGGTTAATGTCCAGCGCAGTGTTTCTACTGCTGATCTTTATCATCCACTTTAAAATAAGCAGAATGAGATGAACCTATTATAATGATGCTGACTGCGCTTTCCAGTGAACGTGCTACTCTGTAATATGCCATCAACTGTTTGTCTTACACGTAAAAACCCATAGCATGTAGATAAAGCCATTAATGTCAGTGTTATCGAGCCATGGTATGCGCAGCGCTCGCTGTCAGACAGTGTCAGTTAACAGGCTGCGTGATAAATTTCGATGCAATGAGTCCTGGAACAAGCCGCTGATGCTGACGTTTGGTAGGTCCCCCGAATCGAATCTCGACCCCGTATCGTTGGGCTTCACAGACCTGTCTCAGTTGCGGTAAGTTCTGAGGCATTTCATAATTAAAATACAGGCCTGTGTGAGACTGCGTGGTGTCGTGATTGCTTTGGTTTCTGCACCGTGCACCATACAGAAACTGTCTGACATACCAACATTGTGTGCCATCAGACTCGCCCCCTTTTATTGTCTTTTTTGCAGGGGGGGGGAGGGTTGACGTACTTTAACGATCCGTTCAAAACCAGTCGCTGTTGGTGCCGAAGTACCGTTCCGCTCACTGTCCAAACGCACTGACCACTAAGTAGTAACTTCAAAGAGGAAAGTCCCTCTTGAGAGGCTGATAATTCCACAGCTAGTTGAGAAATTCCGCAAGTTATGGAAACTTAAATTTCATTACCATGTTTACAAGAGTGCATTAATCCAGCCCACAGATTCCCTCCTGTTTCTTTAATGTCCATTTTAACACTGCCCCCACCGATATGTTGGTTTCTGTTTGGTCTTTGTACTTTAGGTTTTCTCACCCAAGTCTCACATGAGCGAGAAGGGAATCTTCTCCGCCATGCCTTCCACATGCTCCACCCATCTCACCCTCCTTCATTGAGCGAGAAGGGAATCTTCTCCGCCATGCCTTCCACATGCTCCACCCATCTCACCCTCCTTCATTGGATCGAATTAATAATATTTGTTGGAGGTGGTAAAAGACATGAACCTCTTTATTATGCGGTGTTCTCCTGTGAACTTCATCCTGTATCCAAACGGCCCACAGAGCACCCTCATTAAAACACCCCAGTCTGTGTTCTTTCTTCAGTGCGACACAAAAGTTTTTACCATTACGAAATAACGGGCAAGGTAATACTTCCTATATTTTAATATTTACCTACTTACATAGCACACGGGAGGACAAAATCTTTTGACCTCTATTTGTAGCAAAGATTCCAAGAACTGTATCTGCTCCTATTTTCTTCGTAAATGTAATTTTGGTTTGTTAATTTCTTTCCCAAGTAATTAAACTTCGCCGCATTGTCAAAGGATGTGTTAGCTATCTCGACGTTGCAGGCTTGTCATACATGTTATTGAAGAGGCATGAGTGTACATTAGCTTGCTTACTTCTAGAACACCTCCTCACTGCCGATTAAGAAGTTTTCTGTTTTTTAATTCTCAATGAATGTGCTTACCCCGTAAATTAACATTATTGGCGCAAATTAGAAAGTAGTGTGTCCTATTCAATTTCAGTCCCTCCTGCTTTTTCAGTATCCTAATGGCACAATGTGGAGGAAATTTGAAAGTTGACGGTGATAAACAATCTCCTTGTTTCAGCCCATTCTGAACAGGAAATCTGTCACAGATTTATGTAATGACGCGGTCAAATGAGATTACATAGCGACTCCGTTTTTTAGATATTTAAGGACAAGTGATACTTATATTACCCAATTCTGTAATATTTAAGTCTTAAATGTTTCCGTACAGCATATTGATGTGTTTCGTGTGATTCACAGAATAAACAGCGATTATTTCTCAGGACAGGATTGAGTGACTGGCCTTTGTTATGGAGGAAGAAATTGTTCACTCTGAGGTAGGAACTGAATTTTATGTAAAATTGAAATTAATTTCAACCTTGAAAGGCATAACAAATTTCAGACATTCTTCGGCGGACGTTTTAATTTCGACCCCTTATTGTATTGAACGAAGCACAATGTGACAAGAAAGCATAATTTTATTCTAGGACATCGTACATGTTGTTGTATTTGACAGCGAATATGCATCGTGTATTATAATTTTATACATTATTAATTCGTGGAAAATTCAAAGTTAATGAGAAATATATTCCTTACGTGTAATTACTGTCTGCTTTGTGATTCCAATTTGAGGCACAAAATGCATTCTTATGTAGTTCCAAATTATTTCGTTGTCTTGGAGATTCCCAGGGCCAGTCCTGCAAAGGCAACGTAACATTTGCAATGAACGGATGGCAGTATTGCATGATTCTGTCTGCCTCGTGCCCGGGACGTCAACTTTCGGCCTGTAGACCTGGTGTGCTCTAACCGGGGGGGGGGGGGGGGGGGGGGGGTTGCGCGGTTTTCCTAAGGCTGTGCTGACATATTCCGGCTGATACCTAAAATTAGACCGCTCCTGCTTCAAAATATCTATTGTATTATTCACTATTCTTGTACCACAGGATACTGCAAATCTGAGCTGTTGAGAGCGACGTTACCCTAATCACAATTAAAAATGCTAACGACCTTAAAGTTACAGTAGCATTGAAGAGACATGTCGAAGTTCTGAGAAAGGGCCAGTGAGTAATGAATGGCTTTCTATTGTAAGATGTTAACATTTACAGTGACCTTTAAAGGTGTCAGCCAGAGTAGCATGCCATTCCGAACAGAATTATATAATGTCGCTGCTGTTATATTAATATTTAGGTTGCGTTTAATAGACAGTAATTTTTTTCAAGATCATGCAACTAAAGCAGAAGTAGTAATAAAAATGACGCCGGTTGTGCATGGAAAGGCAACTTAAACCCGGGAAAATACAGTAGAGAGCTTGATCCTTGAATTCTCCCTAAAAGTACAGCGGCACTGCAGGAAGTAGAAACATCATAATAACGAATGTCGTGAAGAAGAACTGCACTAGTCAAACTCCTCCGTCGTCCATTCCGCAGTACAGTACAGTACAGTACAGTGACTATATCGACTAAGCTATTTCAGTTCCAGGCTCTGAAGAATTTATTATTATTATTATTATTATCATCATTATCATTATCATCATCATCATCATCTCCTCTGTGCAGGGTATTCACACTTATATACCTGAAACAAACCAGGTTTCTAGGGTATACAGTGTCGCAGCTATTCTGCGCCTACTGTTAACGGTGCATATAGCGCTGTCTGCAATATTAAACTCTATTGTGCTTCTACATTAGCACTTTCCGCAGTGTGTGTGCTGTGCCCAATATAGCTGTTTTCTGTAGTTCCATGATATTATAATATTATTATATCATCATCATAATCATCATCACCGTCGGGTTAATAGTTACACAGGCCTAGTTCAGTTCAGTTCAGTTCCTACGATGCAGTTACCATTTGCTCAGCCAGTCACGATACGTTTCTCTTTCTGTGGAAGCCGAAGGCTTGTTGTCATGATCACACGAGCTGGTAACATGTCCCTGTCCTAAGCCTGATTAACCTTTTAAAGCCTAGCGGTAACTTTATGTACCGCCAGGTTTAACATTAAACAATTCTACGTGGTGCCCACATTGCGTTTATGTGTTTTGTACGGATCTCAGAACAAACAGCAACTTTTGCCTTATAAAACATTAAGAGACTGGTTTTTATAACCGAAGTGGAGAGTGTTTACAACGCGGTACGCACTGAGTCCTTATGTAAAACACATACGCTTCGTCTTTAAAGGGTTAAACCAGTTCTCATCTTCACGTCCCATTTCTCTAAGGTGTATGTTACTGTCTACTGCTGTGACTACCAATTTGTAGCTTACCGTCAGATTTTCCAGTTAAAGCGTTTTATATAATTTGTGTTTCTCCCATTTGCTTTTCATTCCGCGCTCCGTCATCCTTGGTTGCGGTACGTTACGTTAACAGCTGAAGAAGGGTTAAAATTGTGGACTGTTAGAAACAGCAGAGTCCAACTTACGGGAAACCAAGTACGAAGAAAAAAACACAAATTTAATAATTTCAGCAGAAGAATGCTGATGTTTTGTGCTGAGGCACCGCCTGGCGCCTGGCTGCTGGCACTCGGAATCATTTGACTTACTCCACTCTACATTCCGTCACTACAGGCATTTGTTCCACGACTTTGCTGTAAGAGAGTCACGAGTAACGGATTACGACAAAAAATGCTAGCATGTTAGAAAAATAGGATTCAAGTCTTGTGGAATGTGACTGTTTGTCACTAGATACATACTGCTGGACGTTTCGAAGGCCCATGCCTTCTTCTTACAGAGCCAAGCAGTCAAAGATGGTTCTGTATTCTTGAACTTCTGAACGTGAATTGTCTGTCCGCTTGGACTGTTTGACACTACGATTCTTCGACGTCTGGAGATACTCAGCGACACGGCGTCACATCCCAGAAGGTTTGAATCTCACTGCAACACCCTTATGAGGACCACAGATCTCGCATGTCATGGAGTGTTTCTTTGAATGAAGGCCGTGAGCTGAATTCATGGACCCGGCATAGGGGCCAGTGACGGCTTCTTTGAATACGGTAATGAACTTGCATGTTCCATTAAAGGCCGCAAATTTCTTGACCATCTCAGTGACTGTCAGTGCTTCAAGAAGGACTTCGCCTTGTAGAGTTTGTTTCTAATAATGGGAAGTACTGTGCAGTAATTGAGGTGCCATGGTGTAATTTTGTTGTTGGGGGTTTCAAAATATTTTCGGGAAAATGCTGCCTCTGCATTTGTGACAAATGAAGATAGCGGCGCTAGGGCATGAGACATGAAGTTTAGCCTCCTTTTTAGGGCTTTTTATAAACAGAGGACTGTCAATAATAGTGAAACATTGTCGACTATTTCTGTCGTTTACAATTTGCGATACTTAACCGGGTTAAGAGCTTGCAGTACGCTAGAAGGATTAAGAATGAAAGCATTTAAAGGAACACAACTGCATTCAGTGCCGAATAAGATTATTGAACACAGACAAAGTAGGATAAACAGTGTGGAGAGTGTGACCATTGGAAGGGTACCGATAGAGGTCATGCAGTGCCAAGGAAAAGGGCACCGGGACGAAGAAGACCTTTTAAAGTGTGGAATGACTGTGCGATGTCGGAACAAGTTGATTGCCTGTAACATAAAGTGGAGAAGAAGGAGAACAAACAGGATGAATGGCCAAGATGTATATTTAATATTCATAAACTGAAGCCATATATTCTGCACTTGACTCCTCACAGCGGTAAGCCTCAATCCCCAAACGAAAACGAAGTAATGAATTAGTTCTCCAGCTCTGCGTACCGCACAGGCTGGCTGACAGCCCCTTACGCACACAAAGATAAAGATCTGTAGCTTCTAACTCCTTTGTTCTTTTTTTATAGGCCTTTTATGCCTTGGCAAATGTTAAATGCAAATTTCAGTGTAAGTAGGCCTACTCTTCTGACTGAACTAGAGAATGTCAGTAAAATCCAAAGAAGGGACTCGCCAAGTTAGTTCCCTCAAAATTGGAGACGTCCGTGAAGTCATAACTGTTACGTGTTTCAACAACTGCGCGATTTTATTTTGCGCTACACATTGAGCGTTCCGACCCAAATCGAACTGAGAAGAAATGGTAACATATCTCAGTTACTGGAATCCGTGCCTATAGAGGCTGAGGATCACGAAGAATTACGTATATGTTATTGTTGATGGCTCGCAATGCCATCGATACAATCTGTCAATAAACTGAGAAGCAACGGCGTGGACGACAGACATTTGATTTTCGCCAGGGGTGAGGACTTCTCTTTTCGCCTTCACCTTCTAACCGGCGCTGTGTCCCACCGACTTGTGCAGCTTTTTCGGCGGGTTAAATCAGTTGCAACATGAATCTGGCAGCTAATATTCACCTTGTGTCAAAGTAGATAGTGTATTTACCTCCGCTACTGCTGTTTTACCTGATGGTAATGTGTTTAGGACCAGAGGTGACAACTGCTGGCTGCAACAGTAACAGATCCATGTTAAGTCGGATAGTTTACTGTTTGTATTGTTTCCTGTGCGCCCTGAGTATGTTTGTAAAATGGCGAAATGTATGCGTGATAGAGCGTGGGCCTGAGGAATGTGGGTGGATCGCAGTAACGTAACTCCCTACTGCAGATCGTATTGGTTCAAGTTAAGTTGCTAAACACAGAGCACGTACAATAACAAAGTTGATTTATAGAGACACGGTAACAACACGCAGCTTACATATTAATTAGTTTCGTGGTAACTTATGGCTGAGTGTTAACTGTGTTTTTTGGATAGTATTCGCGAGAAAATATTTTCCGAACTTAATGTTGTTTAATTAAAATGAAGGGGACACTGTCGTGCTCGGCCGTGGGGAATTCTCGCTCCGAGGGAACAGAAAGCCATAACCGTAACTGCTAAACGTTTACATCTTGAATTAGTAAAGGGAGGCGCAGTGCATTCTGCTGGAGGCTGACGCTACGCGCTGCGGACTGTATATGAAGCGTTTAACTCATGAATTCCTCTCCTGCTGTTTAATTAATACTCCCTTGTGAACTACGTAATAAAATTAGCACTGAAAGTGAAAATATATTTTGTGCGTGACTGTCCCTTTCCGCTTCTTTTTAATAACCCCGACTTACAGTTGAAATCCCACCTGTTGATTAAGTGAAATTTACATGAACCTAATACCACGACGTCTTATGGAAAGAGTATTGTGTTCCTGTTTTTTTTGGGACGGGGGGGGGGGGGGAGGTGGGGGCGGATTTGCGCCGCGGAGCAATGGGCTGTGTTGCTTGCGTTTCGAAGAAATTTGCTTCCCTCATAGTAGGTCTAGAAGTGAGTGAGTGCCACACATGGGTTCTAAGGATCGCCTGCCTGTGTAAATGACAACACTTTCGCTTCGTATTGACTTCGATCCTGAAGGTGAAGCAAGTCACTCCCAAATGTCGGCAACACTACGCACTGCCATATGGCACATAAAACCTTGTCCCGCCTGCACTAACAGGATCAGAATTAACGATAAATCACCGTGAGAACTTATCACTTATCTAAAATTGTTCTCAAATTCAATAATTAAGTATGTGTTTATATGTATATATATAACATTTATAAAATCCAAGAAACGAGTTTCACCGAATCCACGCAAAACCTCTTAATAAAATGGATTTCTCTCTCTACATTTTTTTACAGTCCACGGAATAAATACATTCAATTCCAGCAAAAGAGTTTTATATCTCTCATTTCTGTCAAAGAACGACGCGTAACACGTGCCCAGGCTCTTGAAAGTTCTGAATAATTTATTGCATGAAATCAAACTCCAAACAAACTGCTCGCAGAGTTAACGATGCTTGTTGCTGTAGTTACCTGGGATACAGGAGCATGTAAAATATGTAAATTCTCCGTCTTATTCTTGATTTATCCACAAATTAGGCACGATATTTTACGCATGAGAGGAGGGACTCGTAATAGCAGAACTTGAGTGTCGTAAAAGTAACAGAAGTGAAGTATTAAAACGTAAAATGTAAGAATGTAAAAAAGTTGTCTCCAAACAGTGCTGCAGTGTAGGACGATCAATCATGGAGTAAACGTCGTGTATCAAAACTGTGGGATCTCCGGGCCACCAAAAACAGGAGATATCTAATACTAAAGTATGTTTGGAGACAGGTTTTTTATTCTGACATTTTACATGTTAATATTTCACTGTGTTTTAATCTGATAATTTTTAGTAACACTGTGCACCAATTGAATGTTGTATAATGCTGATGTATATATGTTTACCATGTGCTGACATATGATACGCTGCTCATGTCTTTATAATATTACAGCTCGTTGAGGATGGATATAATGGGTGCCCGAAAAATGTAGGAGCGCAAAAGCTAAGCTTTGTGCAGTGGTTGAAAGTGAAAGAGTGTGTACTGCTTCAAATGGTTAATGTAATTGAATCAAAATATATGTAAATATACTTCCCACGCATATTTGTACAAATTATTCTATAACGCAGTATTTTGTTAAACATGAATTCAATTTAGCTCACCAGTTACATGGGGAGTCGCTTTATAAATCCGTACTGACAATCTCGCTCTATGGGTGTGCGTCATTGGAACAATTTTAGCTTCCGAAAAACGGAAAGGATGTATTTAATCTTGCTTTAATTACTAGGCCTATATAGCCTGTTTTTTAAAAATCGTTTATCATTCAAAAGGTCTGTATCATCTCTTACTGAGAAAAAATTAGTCTTCCAACTTACAGGCTACCCTGAAATTTAAATAATGAATTCACCATCATTCTTATGCAGTTCATTTTCGTACGCTGTTATGCTTCTCATGCAGTCATTGGTCTTTGTGCCAGGCTGTTGTAAGTTCTGGAGTGCGTAAGCGTTCTATGACAACCGCTGTCTCGTTGCTTGTTAGCATGTAATTTACAGTGTCCAGTTTCCAGTGCAACATTGCCATACTCCCCTTACGGGGTAAATACAGTAAAACTACAGTTACGCTTTCGCTGTGAAACCTTGTAATATTTTTAAATTAAAGAACGCCTTGTTAAAGTATGTACTGCGTCACGAATCACACCTTTAGTAGTAGTAGTAGTAGTAGTAGTAGTAGTAGTAGTAGTAGTAGTAGTTGCCGTGTTTCATGTATGTATTTGTAGCGGCTGTGAGGGCTGTGACGGCTAGCACCATTTCCCTGCAGTACACATCCATTGTCTTATCTGTATCACCTAGGGTGCATCATTTTAAATCTTCTGAAATAAGTCCGTGTCTCGTACACTGTATTCAGTTCATGTCTCACGCGGAACAGGACATGCATCCATTATAAAGAACAGTCATTTAGTACTATACATAGAAATAATCGATAGTCAGTGTAAGAACCATAAAGAATGCATAAATGGAATGTGTGAACCAAATGCTGACATTTTACACATTATCGGATTTGTTAGTACCACATGCGCATTGCTGTTACGTTTTAAAGGGTCCAGAAGAATCAGAAAGAAACGGTAAGAATGAGGGCCATAGACGGCATCTCGTGATCTCCATAATGTAACTTTACATTCCACAGTAGGTGGACCAGCTAAGCGACTGTAAGAATATGAAGAAATTCACTGAGCCAGTGACCAGAATTTCTTAACCCTTTAAAGACGAAGCGTATCTGTTTTACGTAAGGACTCAGTGCGTACCGCGCTGTAAACACTCCCCACTTCGGTTATAAAAACCAGTCTCTTAATGTTTTATAAGGCAAAAGTTGCTGTTTGTTCTGAGATCCGTACAAAACACATAAACGCAATGTAGGCACCACGTAGAATTTTTTAATGTTAAACCTGGTGGTATGTAAAGTT
>BLKM01001479.1:0-16463 GCA_013340265.1 Coptotermes formosanus | reverse complement strand
ACTAACTAACTAACTAACTAACTAACTAACTAACTAACTAACTAACTCAATGGAGCAGAGACGTTCTTTAGAAGCGAACAGTTACCCAGCAAGTCAATCAATTCCCCGCATTTACGGAACGCGAACTCCATCACCGCTTGCACAAGATCCCGCCACCTGTCCGTATCCTGAGCCACACTATTACAGTGAAAGATCCCCTTACTTATTGAAGATATATTTTAATGTCATGCCCTCACCTACGCCTTGCTCTGAACAGCCCGGCAATGGATATTAACCTTCGGCCAGTTAAATCTAGTACACATTCTCAAGCAGTTTTTCCTTAACACCAATATTAATATTATCCTTTCATCTAAGCTTAGGTCAACGAAATTGAAGAAGTGATTGGAGTTACATTCGATATTACAGGGGGACACCTGTGTGGAGGTAACATGTGACCACCCTTATACGAAGACTCTTATTCCACTCTGGCAGACAGATATGAGAAACGATATTTCAGGAGTTCCTGTGAGATTCAACATAAGCAGGATAAGATAATTTGGTCTGATGTGAATTCTGTTTTTAGCGATCTATCTCCCATTCCTCGTTCTAAATTCTTCCGCCACTCACACATATGGAAACCGAGACCTTATGGCAAAGTGCATATCTTCCAACCACACAAACAACCAAACATAGCCCATAAATGGACATAACTAAAGTGATAAACGGCACAATTCCTATTTAAATACTACACTGTTTCCGAAATACTGCGTTTATAGTGGGCATATTTGCACTTGTGACTGCATTAAATTCCCTCACCTCAGTTTATAAGTTTTCCGAACTATTACAATAAAAAAACAACCGATGTTTACAGATTCTAGTGTAATGGAAAATAAAACAAATAACAAGCTAAGACTTCCCTCACCTTATACTGAAATAAGAAAGATAATTTCTTAACTATTCTGCATATAAAAGTATAAACTTCTTTCAAGGAAGAGAAACTTTATATTTTTAATATCCACAAAGTCCTGCTAGCAGAACTAGCATACTGACACATACAATATGCAGAGACAAACGGGGTTAATCGAGGAGTGAACACAAAATTTCAAATTACGAATTAACAGTTAATATCAGTACAAACCAAATTACAGTACTTCGGGCTATGAAATGTGGGCTACAAAAATAACGACAAAGGGACAGAATATGCACACATTACATTTTCTAATTAATCTTACGAGGTTACAATATCAAAAAACAAATATCAACACAAATTATTAGCTGAATTAGAAGGAAACTTAGATCATTTTTAAATACAAGGGACTGGAATTTCTGACGGCGGCCACTATGAACATTCCTGTCTTTCGGGTAGAAACTTACTAACGTTTCAGAGCAACGCAGTGTGCCCATTCTCAGGGTCTGTCTCGCAGGAAGGTCTGCCTATATCTTGAAGATCAAGTTTGAAGCGAGGGCAGTAAGTTATTCCAAAACTAGGCATAACCCGAATATACAGGAAAGGTACGGTTTCTGCCCCACTTCGCATCACGCCACGAAACAGCAGGCCTATAAGGGGCGCAGAGGCACAGACAAAAATACGCCTGGCCTTGGTACTGGAATTCGTAGATACATGGCTAATATCATTAATGCGATGCAGCACTTCAGAAAGCCACTAGCAACTCCAGTCTATCAAGAACCACATTCATTGTTCGTTTCATTAGAATCCTTCGCTGAATTACTGAAAGACAAACGTACAGGGTTACTAGGTTTACAGCTGCAGATGCGTTAACACTTCATCTATTATTGAGGACTGTCAGTATACGGAACAACATAACCTCCCTGACCTATTTATTCAACAATGCTGTACAGCGACATCTATCATCCCGACTGTTTACTCGCAGGTCACTTCATTGGTGTTTCACTAAACAGTCGGTCTGAATGTTCACTCGCTCATTACACACTCGTCGTGCGACAGGTCCTTCCTTGGCTTCTCCCGAAGCGAGATCTCCAGGTTGTGCGCTCCAGTGCCGTCTCTGTCAAATTCCAGTACCTTCTCTTTTCCTTAAGTTGCTTACGTCTTTTCCTGGTCTTCTCGTCAATTCCGTCTTTCCTTCTATCCTTCTTTCAATAACATGTTTTAGAAGACAGTTCCTACGCAAAATGTGACCAGTCCAGTTAGCATTCCTTCGCTTTATTGTATGTAGGATGTTCTACTCCTCCTTGTCTCTGTAATACTTCTTCATTTTTCACACGATCGGTCTCACTGATCTTCTCCGTCCTTCTATGGCACCACATTTCAAAACTTTCCAATTATTTCTGATCTACCTTCCGAAGTGCCCAAGCTTCAGCACCATACAAAGCTATGCTCCAAACATAGAATTTCGCTAGGTCCTTCTTTCTGGTATGTCCACCTTCACGCGGTGTAGGGGCTTGTCAGTTCCAGTAGTCCAGAGACCTAAGCCGGCGGTAGCGTTGCTACCAGTAGGGTGTAGGGTCTCTCATCCCAAGCTGGAGACATCAAGAGGGGAGGAACTGGACGAAGTGAGGTGCCTAGGAAGAGGGAACTCCTATACAGATTCAGCTGATGCCTGCAGCAGCGACATCAGTAGCGACTTCAAGCATACAGCAAATGATGCTTGAGGTGGTCCATAAACGTGTAGCAGCAGGCTTGACCAGATGGTTTGAACGGCTGTTGTACTGATGTGTATTTGAACTTTTCTCACGGTCACTGAGCATACAAACACGACGTATCAAAAGCAAACTGCTACCGTCTTCAGGTGAACCATAATCTTAAGAATAAGTAACAGATCTTAAGGTTGGGTTTCACCTGAACACGAAATCAGTTTGCTTTTAGAAACGATGTGTTTGCATACTCAGTGACGATGGAAAAAGTTCAAATACACATCAGTGATGTTTCGCATGTTACGCCATTTTCAAAGAATATGGCTGCTGTACTGCTATGTGGAAAACAAATGAAAGGATTACCATATTATTACTCTTTCAGGATGGCCTATTTCCGAAAACAGAGGTCTGATTGTTATGTACGCTGAAAATGGGCAAAGAACGGAAAAGCAGGCAGCCCATGTAGGCTTATTTACTCTTGATACCAACGAAGTATGAGGAATATCAAATGCCACTAACACTTAGACAAGATGCCTGAACCATTACTACCTTCCAAATGTAGGCCGTTTCTGTAACAATTACCAAATTACGTGGTTAAATGAATGCAGCTTTTTTACTTATTACAATGTCAGCAGCTCTTCACTATTTCATTTCTTAGATTTACCTTCCGTCCACTTTTTCTCTTCATTCCATTTCGCTTCCTTTACCACCCGTATCCACTTCCGTTTTTCGAGCTGTAACTTTGCCTTCTCACTTTCCCATCTCGTTCTCACTCTTGCTGTAGTTCAGTCCTATTAGATGGACGTCCAAGTTTAGCGGAGTGAAGTTTTTCCGTTGGTGTTGGCTAGAAGTGGGGGAGGGGGAGGAGGGGGGGAGGAGGAGGAACTGTTTATACCCCAAGGGTAAAACTAAAAGAGCTGACGGGTGACTCCGACTCGTGCCTGGGAAGAGTTTCATTAGTTAGCTAGCTGCTTTGTGCCATGCGATCGGTTCTGGAAAACTGATGTTAGCTCGGACAAGCAAAAACCATACACACGACGAAGCATGTCGAAACTTGCGATCAGTGTGAAGTCAGTTCTGTATGAGCCTAAGCGAAAAATTGGGGTCGCCGCGTCTGTCAGATACCCACGTTTAAGTTTTCATGTTTATTGGGTAACTTGCCGCAGACACGCTGTAAGCACGCGATAATGAAAGAAGTTCACAAGGAGACAGATATGAAGATATGAAACGAATTTTCAAAGAAATAAAGAGTGAAGACAAATGTGAAAGTGTCCCTGTAAACACCATGAAGGAGAGTTTGGATACTGATGCACGTGGGTTGTGGGCTTCATGCTCCGGCCGCTTTACGCCCTGGAACCTGTTACATAAGAGGCTCAGTGGGCTCCAGAGACGGTCTTGGCTTTTCGAAAAAAAAAAAACCCTTGTACTTGCCGGTACTCGAAGCATGATTCCTTGACTGCCTGGCCTGCAGTCTAGCTTTAATACAGCGACTGCGACATCCTGGCTCCCAGAAACAGAATAATAAACAAAGAGAAGATAAAGAAGGAATACATGAAAGAAGGGATAAAAAATTAGGACAGGACGGGATAAAGACCAAGAAACAGTAAGGAAGGGAAGATGATGAAAAGGATAAGTAAAAAATGACAAAGAAGCCAATGAAAGAAACAACGAATATAAGATACAAGAGGAAAGAAGAACCAACAAAAGAAGTGCATAAAGAGAATATGGAAACAAGGAGCTGATCACAAAAAAAAAAGAACGAAAGTAAAAGAAAAGGAGACGAGGAAAGAATGGCACTAGGCCGCGGGGGTCGTCTCGTAACACAGCATTCAAGATCAAACAAATGAGTGAGTTGCGCTACTTTTGCACCAAGTGAAACCATTTTGGGTTTTGCTCTCGTCCCATAACGCTTTTTATTTCGGTTTTATGGTCTCGATCTTCGAAGCTTCGCACAGTTATAAAGAGAATGTCAGCTGCTGTTTGAAACATAGTACAAATGTCTTACCCTCTGTATACGACGTACCCAATGGTATTTTCTAATTCACAGTGCAGACTTACGCAGCACAGTGCTTGAGGGGACTTCAGCTTATCTTGTTTACTGAGTGGAACGGAACTGTGTTAGTACAGTCACATTTGTGAGAATGTCCACTGAACCACTGAATAAACGATTACCGGTAACCGTTTCTGACATGTCTCTAACAACTTGCATTCACAGCGCCACAGAACTGCTAATATACATTTACATTTATAGAGGATAATGAAAGAAACGGATAACAACTTCACATGTTTATAGTGCTGTGCGCACTGAGCATGCGCAGACGTAATGTGTACCAATCGTCTGGAAACTACTGAAGTACTCGTGATTACCTTACTACTAACAATATTTACTAACAATACATATAAGAGAATATCAAGTCATTCAGGCTCACTAGTTATTTAATTATGAACAGGTAATACCGTTACCTTCCTTTTGAATTAACTTGAATTAATACACCTGCTTACAAAGTAGTAGTAGTAGTAGTAGTAGTAGTAGTAGTAGTAGTAGTAGTAGTAGTAATTTCGATTCAATGGGTATTTATTAACGTGCATGCTTAACAATACAACTGCCTGTTAGAAAGCCAGCACAAAGACACAAGTAAAATAAGAAACCAGCAAAAACACACAAAAACAAAACACTAAACGAACAAAACAAAAACAACATTACAGAAAAAAGAACATAAAAGAAGTATTGGGACAAATAATAATAATAATAATAATAATAATAACTACAAATAAATAAATTACATGCTTATAACAAAAATAAATAAGAACCTATCAAAGACAGGAAAGTACGAGTGTAACCGATATCACTCCGCGTCTATGCCTGTACGACGTGTGCCAGTCTTTAACGAATGTGCCATATTAATATATGCAAATTCGGAACACTGTTCTGTCTAAGAGGTTGGAGTGTACCTATGTATGAAAGCGGAAGAAACGTTAATGTGCCAACTTTCTGAAATGAGGTTACGGAGTAATAAAATATAACAAGCAAAAAGGAACTGGAGTAATTGGATGGAAACGCCCCCTTGCGCATAAAATTGGAAATAAAAAAGAAAACGCGGAAAGGGAATGGCAGAAGTTTCTTTTGTTTTTACGTGCACAGAGACCATGTTCCTTGAAGCTGGCTTTCGATTGTATTGCTTTGTGTTCTGCTTCTTCTCTTTTACAAATTTATTTGAAGAAATATAGCAATAAAAAGAAAAAAGTGTTTAATATCCAGCATATTATAAGACGTTTCTGTGTTCTTTAAAGGAGCACTAATAGCTCAGAGGGAGTATCAGTTTTCAGATTTAATTATAATTTGTTCTAAGCTGCACACTGCGTATCGTACTCGCCATGAACTAAAATTTTTGTTGGGTGAAAGAAAAGTCACACTGAATTTATCTGTTTTACTAATATAGACCTGAATCCTCTTGAAGACAAAATTAAAGGTAAATACTTGTTGAATTAATATTTCAAGTCAAATACATAAAATTACCTTCCTTTCAATAAACAGTGGATAAGACAATTATTCTGCAATTATACATCCATTTCCAACAAAAAACCGCTTAGTTATATTTGAAATTTGACCACAGTAAGCAATGATATTGCTAGGGTAAAATAAAGTATTTGTTATAAAATGGCAAAATGGTGCTGGTTTCATAAATGCCACACCAAAATTCGTGGTCTATTGTGTACGTACCCACCTCGTACCTGCGAGGCATTGAGTTAAAATCTCGAACCGGATACCAGCTTGTGTGACATCATTTTGGGGAATTCACATAGTCGCAAAAAGCGCCTATTAGATCCATCATGATCGTTCGTCTGTATGTCCGTTTGGCCCAATGTATCAGCGCGACTCCCCCTGGACCGATTAACACTAAATTTGATACTGGAGACTTATTTGAAAATCTGACGAGAATATCAGAATTTGAATGAAAGTGGGCAAAAATATCGGGCACTTTACATGAAGACCTAGCACTTTGTTCAAAGTTCGGGTCTGCTGAATGCGTGCGGCTGCACAAAAATCGACAACGGTCGAAGTACACGGGTCACTATGATGCCCCCTCCCCTTACGCATTCTATTACACGAAGACCTATGTACGTTTTATTGTTGCCGGCAACACTAAATCGCCACAAATGCACTCTCTTCGAATGGAATGGTATCAAGCTGTTAGGGTAGCCAAGGAGGTATAAATATTACGGGAACGCGCCACAATGTTAGGCTGTACGTACATTGCATATGTTTTTTAATTTACCTCAGTCTCTCCCTCAAAATTCCAAAACAATACGTAGAATTATCGCACTATCCTTCAATTAACACATTTTCCGATTCACCAGTCATTAATCATTTGACAGCACACAGCCTGAGCGCATCCGGCACACTACAAGTACGCTCGTATATGTAACTTTGTTACTGCTCGAATGTACGTCGCGTAAACTCATAAAAAATTGTTTATCAAGACATAAAGGACAGAATTTCTCCAATGTGTGATTCACCATCAAAAGCATAGTGGTCAGTACACGAACCGCCATACTTAACAGTCAAGCTCTGCATTTTATCCCACACAGTGTATTTGTGTGTTTCGTCTGATTTCAAGTGACTTGAATCTTCAAACCATGATGTAATGACTGTACATAATAAACCAAATGCATGCAGCAGAGTTACTCCTCGGCAGGTGCATGCACTGGTCATCAGACACTAGCCTTCAACAAAACCTGAAGGATCAGCATTTGTTCACAACAGCCCATCACTGTACCGTATTGAGCCAGTTACATCCGAATCCACCCTCCACATATTTCTCTGAAGTCTATATTGTCTACGCTTACGCACTCAAATTTATGTCGTTCATTCAGATTCTGCAATAAAAAGTTTGAGCACATTTCTCATTTCATTCCGCATACTACATAAACCAGCCTCACGGCACTGGTTGACTTAACTCAATAATCCTAAAAATATTTACGCAAAAGTACAAATTGTTGAGACGAACGTAATGTAACTTTCAGAATCCTTCTTTTCACAGAGGTCTAAGTATCCTCATCAAAAGAATTCATGCCCTTTTACGAGACTAAGGAGCCAAGTTTCGGACAGGTCAGCAGCTAATACAATGATCTACAGGCCTGAAGGTCCATATATAGACATATATACTGATATACAAGCAACAGTAAACGGCACAGCTACAGCAGAGACAAAGTGGCTTACCCAAACAAGTGTCTTTCAGGTACACGAACTGCATGGCCTTCACTTACCTGAAATGAAGAAATAATACTTAAAAATAGTGCGACAGAGTACGCTGCTGCTTAATGACGCATGTGCATGGAGTAAAAATGACCCAGGGTAATGATCCTTGGGTTCCATAAAAAATGAAATCTTACTTTACTCAGTCCTTCCCTCTTCTACCTGCTTGTTCACAGCAGGTGTCCAGGGTTTTGTGATTTCACTTGATCACACTCAGACACACACCACATTCGGTAGGACTCCTCTGGACGAGGGATCGGCCCGTCGCAGAGACCTCTACCTGACAAGACAAACACTGTACAAGACAAACATCCATACCCCCGGTGGGATTCGAACCCACGATCCCAGAAAGCGTTCAGCCGGAGACCTACGCCTTAGACCGCGCGGCCACTGGGATCGGCATGACATTTTACATGGTTCATTAACTGTAAGAATTTAAAGAAGAATTTTTCTGGTAGCAGTCAAGAAGGCATATGGTGGTATGGGGGTATTGCTCCTCTCATTCTTACCCTTACCCCAATGTAATACAAAGCTTCAGAATGAGTAGCGCTACGAATTATGTACATATATGTGAACTTCCTGTTTTTATGTATCGATCAGTAGTGACATGACGACGAAGCAGTCAGCTCCTGCGTCAGTGTGTGCTATGACGCAGGACACTATCACCAGGCCTATTGAATTAAGGCAATTTTATCGGTCTTGAGTGCAACACGCTAATATTTATAACATTATAAACAGTGTGTATGCCTAAAGGGATGTTTGGGAATTCTCATTTGCGTCATTGTTTTACTGACACAAATTTTGTGATGCAGGATTGGAATAACAGCACTGTATCAGTCCTGTTAACACTAAACAGATTCTGATATCTCATGAATATCTGGTGTGTTAATAACAAGCTTGCATCTCCATGAACATTTTAAATCAAATAACCGTATATCAGTCTAGCATAAAGAACCCCGTCATACAATTCCCATTACCTGTGACATGAATTCCAACTATGATTGGGCACTTCAGCGATATACTGTAATTATGCACGGATTATGGCACGTATATCACACTGTGTAGTGTTTATGAACTTTAAATGATTAGTAGTGTAGTGTGGTAGGTACGTACCGACGTTTTAGATAATCCTCCTGCCTGATTCATCAGGATAGAGACAGGAGATTCCACTGAAACGTCGGTATATACACAAGACTACACGGTATCACATACCATGAAATACGTGCTTTATCCGCGTTGAACCGAAGTCTTAGCGTTACTTTTATGTGGTGGTAGTAATCATGATGATGATGATGATGATGATGATAAGAATAATAACAGACCTAACAATAACACGATACCTGGGGTCCGAGCGGATTCACTTCATGAACGAAGTCTGACAATTTTTAACGGGACACACCGGAACATAAATATTTCTCATTCTCACACGCCTTTATTCCCTTAAGAGGCGAAAAGGAACAGACTGAGTCACTGAACTGTAGTGAATGTGAACGCCTTCCGTTCCCTTCATTTTAAAAAAATTTCGCCTCACAAAATCAAACTAAACTGATCTTATACGGAAGTGAACGTAGACTACGTCACACTTCACAAACCAGTCCTACCAATAACGAAGCTGACAACTGACAGGAATAAACACTGGGAAATATCAAAGGAATGTCGGCTCACGGCTAGCACGGGTGTACGTATAAAGTGGCTGGTTGCAGGGTTTCACCTACAGGGCTTTCGAAATCTGAAACATACAGTTGAGTCAGAAATTTTGCTCGAACGAAACGAACTCTCTTAAGATACTACCGGCGGCGGCGGCGGCGGCGGCGGTGGTGAATTACGTCGCAATTTCAGGGGACAGGAATGTGATCAAGAAAGAAACTGAGAAGACTAAAACACAAATACCGTACAATAGAAATACAGCGCATATGGGAAGTGAAAACAAAAGTGAGTAAATGGGGGCATCTCTAAATCATTCAGAAAATACCTGAGCAACATATCGAGGAAGGCACGAAATCACGAAACTACAAAAAACAGCCATATTGGGCACTGCACACGTATATCGGAAAGTACGTACTAACGTAAAAGTACAAAACATTGAAACTGGGAAACAACATTGCGTGTAGCATAAATTGTAACTACAGAACAGTTGCAAAACCACATACCTTAGAGCCACAGTATGTTTCAGGTATATAATTGTAAATACCGTGCATAAAAGTAATATCATACAACAAAACAAGAACAACAACAACAACTTAATTCCGTACACCCTTGTTTTCTTGGAACAAACCTTCCGATTAATCCTGTGTTGCAAGTTGCAAGCCCCTTCTCCATTAAATACACATATCACTTACAAATCTCTTACGTCATTAAACCACTTACATTTAACGTTGTCTGAAATACCTAGAAAACCTACACCCACCCACGTGTCCATCAGTATCTCTTGCATTGTCCCATAAACAGCATCCTCTTTAATATTCTGCCACTTTTTGCCTACAGATTCCGTCAGCAACTCCACAATATACGTTTTACATTGTCTTTACCTAAACACAAAGAGTGTTCTACTGTACTCACTTTCCTTCCAGTTCCTCTCAGTTTCTACACGCCTGCTAACAACCACGCTGTATCCCTCCCTCCTTCCTTCCTAAAAGAGCAACCGTTGCTATCAGGAACTCTGGCTACACAGTTTCAAATTATTGGATGGTAATGATTTGCCCAGGATGCCAAAGAAAGAACCGTTGTCTGATTTAGGGCATCATCAATACATCTGTCACTCATGGCTTAGAAAAACCAAAACGACTCCAGACTAATATGTGTCTCGGTCTAGATTCGAAAGGGGAAGCTCCTGAATATACATCTGGACAAAATCGTTGGTGTTTGAGGCAACTGTAACTAATTACTGTTGTACGAAAGGGTAAAATAACAAATAACACGCTGAAGTAATTAAGAACTAGGTCGCTGTAATATTGCCTTTGAATCAGCTGTAGTAACACGACACGTATACACCCGTAAGCACCAGCGCTAAAAGAAGGAGGCATTAAAAACTAATCAATTTAATATTATGCTTGCAAATAACTTTAGCAACTAACATGTTGACAGATATTTTTTGTCGTCCTACAATGTTATTACAAAAATCTAAGTTTTCAGAACTAATATTAAATGTAAATTAATTATTTTGTTTTAGAGACCTAGAAAATGCATGCGGTAAATGCTGCTCGTCTTTATGTTTCTAGCCTCTAGTGGAGGGACGTGCAAATACAGTCCGGAAACCGTAACAAATGCGATGTTAAAACAGGAACCCTACAAGTGTAAGGAAACGGGTAAATGAAATTATGAATAGAAAACGAACGTGTTACTGAAGGATACGTTAGTGCCGTTCACGTGTTTCTCTATACCCTCGCGTTCTACACTCTTGAAACAAAAACAATAGACTCGTTCCATCTTGGTTCACTTCAGATCACAGAGGTAAGTGACAGAAGTGAAAGTTCCCTTGAATTGGGGCAGGAAACACACACACAATCACCTTCATTTCAGGATCCTTTGGGTTCCTTGTTAAGCAACAACGTCCATTGTTCTACATTAAGGGGACAACTTACGGCACAAAATCCAAAATGTGACACTTCAAATACTGGGCTGATTATCACAGGCACATGGGAGATATTAGCTGTGTAATGCACATTATGCTGTACTCTTTATGCACTTATTAAAATGTTCGTACAAAATGCGTTAAAATATAAGCAGTCAAATATATTACGTAAGAGTTTTTGAACTCTGTATAGTACGAAAATTTCTGCGTTCAATATTACTTAATTTAACAAAAAAACCAGTTGTAGGACTAGCATTTAGTTAAAAAGTTTATTCCGAGCATTTAGTTAAAAAGTTTATTACGAAAGCAGTTCCACTAAAATCACTTAAAAAATCAACACAAATATTATGGAAACATGATAACACAAAGTGGAGAGGATCATCTGAAGACGAAGGCAAACATTTGAATAAATATGTGTTTTAAAATGCAGGCACTTTTTGCCGGACATATTGGAGAATCACATTAAAAAAATACGCAGAAATTTATAACGATGGAGACCAAAATTTTACAAACAGCGCTGTACTACACAGGAGAAGTTGTGGAGTTTAAATAAGCGTTAGAAGTAAAAATATAGGCCTGTATGTATTCCGATTAGTATCAGACGCAAGAAATATTCTATTATATAACCACATGATTTACAAAACCATTGTCATGACAACTAAAATTATACAAGAATGCTGCTTAAAATAGTGAAACATGTGGTAGCGACACGTGGGTATTGCGTGAGCGGAAGAAAAGGAGTCGAATAATAAAGGAGAACTTCAAGATCCATAGTTAGACATAGCACTACACGACTAGATCAAATAGCAAATGCTGATGTATTTGAAAAAAACTAACACTGATAATGACGTTTCAGAGAAATGAGGACAACAGGACGGACTAACATATCCGAAAAACGGGTGAAGAAACGTGGGGGAGGATAGCATGGAACTGTTAAGCCCTGATGTACGGGAAGACAATGTACGTGTGTCACAAAGAAACTGAGGACGGTAGAAGCATGGAGATGCCGTGTGAAGACAGCGATTGTGTCCGGCATGTGCGGACATCTTAATTACTTTCATGAATTCAATTCATTTGGGGCAAAATTCTCAAGCACTCTAGGCAAATCAAATAAACCCCGTTCATTTTAAGCAACATTCGCTATTTGCATGAAGCAACAAGAGGAATACAAATTCTAGGAAACACATGCAAACAAGCTGATACAATATGAAGTCTATGAAACACGTTTATTAAAATCCACAAGTGACATAAAACTCCCCTTCAGCCTGTGTGTACATTAAAACATTGAACGACGGAACACATCGGAACTGAAATACTAAGTGTAAACTGCTCTATGAGATCCGGCTCATGAATAAGTAAGCTTCCTATCCTTTGGAATCAGCAGTTTGATTTCACTTGCAAATTCGACAACGTAATTTACCAAAAGATATTAGCAGTCATCTAAAAGGAGAGGCCGGTAAGATAGCTTACTGCGTTTATCACCCATGGCGCACATTCCACATATTCCATCAATTGCTAATTACAGACGCCGGGGATGAATTAGTTAGATTAACTGCAACTCAGTGTGCAAGAGCGGATTAAGGAATGTCGCACAGAATTCTGCGTATGTACAGCATTTCACAAGAATTTAATGGCGGAATGTTATATACACTCTTGGATATGAAGCTGAATGTATGACGTACAAACCTATTCAGAATTTGTGCTAATTGATGCTGCTGCCCCCATTATGACGGCTATTATAATGTCAAACTTGGAGGTATTAAGATTAATTAATTATGTGCATTCTTATCACGAACTGCAACCGACAGACGCACTCTGGGAAGATGGTATTGAAGCTTACTCACATAACAACAAACGACCGAACTTTGGATGGAACTTCGTGGTGCATGTTACAGTAAAATGCCTGGCAGGGTTACCCAGATTAACAATCAGCAGGTCTCACAGAGTGCTCGAACATTATGCTGCAAGAGCGGAGAATATTCCATAAGTGCTGTGCAAACCTAAAATTCATTCTGTATATCAACAATACAGAAAGACTAGCTAGCCACTCCCATTTCTGCATACAAATATAATTTCAGATGAAGGAAAAAAAAACCGTCAATCACCACTATAATTCTAAAATCTTTTTGCAGTCGAGGGTGCTACATGCTTCGGCCTATTTACAAGCCAAAATCAAGCACGGGCTAAAAAATGTACATAAGAAAAAGCACACATATACAAAGCAATTATTGATTACCGTAAGTGCGATCTCAGTCTCACACTGTTCTAATAAGTCTTTTTATTAGCACGCAATGTGCTAAATTAATACTAAATTATACGTAAAATAATATATTACAACTGCCTGAGATTTTGATGCAGTACAGACTTGTTCTAAGTTCTTTCTGCTTACGTATATGTACAATATAATGCGAGATTAAGTGGCTGTCCCCAAAGGATGGCAAAATATTTTCTGACTTCATCAAGGCGTCAAATTCTTTTACTTTTGGTTTCGTGTTAATTGTGTGGGGCCGTTAAATGTTTGTAGTTAGGAGACGTGACGGTCGCGTGTGTTGTGCAGACATAATGTCTCTTATGCATATCAACTATAGCTCTGATTGACGGTCCTTTATGCAGCTGTTTACTTACGCATCACAACGGCATGTCTCACCATAAGAAGACCCTACGGTAATACAGTTTCTTCGAAATAAGTCAGTCCCAACTTCTAACCGTCTTAGAGCCTCCGTATTAGGAAAGATTCATCCTCTCCCCCCGCGGCAAATGTTAACAATATACTTAAAATTGTCACCAGCAGGTTTTCCTCGTACATGTTACTAGTTAACAATGAATAGATTTTCAAAATAGTTACGACACGTTACCTGCGAGTCCGGACGTACGACGTACCAAAACACCAGACTGATTCCGATAAATTAGTATGCACGTTCAACATTAACCCTTTAAAGACGGAACGTGTCTGTTTTATTTAAGGCCTCAGTGCGTACCGCGCTGTAAACACTCTCCACTTCAGTTATAAAAACCAGTCTCTTAATGTTATATAAGGCAAAAGTTGCTGTTTGTGCTCAGATCCGTACAAAACACATACACGCAATGTGGGCACCACGTATAACTTTTTAATGTTAAACCTGGTGGTATGTAAAGTTACCGCTAGGCCTTAAAAGGTGAAAATAGCTGGTCGCATCTTATACTGATCAAATTTCCTTGGTCCATATTCCGTGCATTAATCAAATCAATACAATATCAATACCGACAAATGCACCATAGTATTCTGATGTAGTTTTTATTAAAGGGTAAGATGCAACATGTTTCGCCCACTTATGTAGCCATCTTCAGGCATGTATAAACAAGAATACGGTTAAAACTACAAAAGTGTTAGAGCCATTCCACCGTTGAAAGTAATCATATAATCAGAGTATGCATTCAGTGGCTAGGATTACAATTACGAAAAAGTTGACAACCTCAAGCTTCACTTTACATGATGTTTATACCGAAGCCGTCCTTTTCATGGCAAAACCTTCGACATAAGAGCTGTACGAGTATATTACATGACATGAAATAAATCTCTAACATATGTAATGTTTTACGGTAAACACTCCTTCATGAAATGTACACCTTATCAAATGAAGAAAAAAAGAAGCGTATATCTGTGACGTTCATTAGCAATACATCTGTACGCACGCGTCGAAGTCGAAAGAGATATCAAAATTCGCGATGTGAGCAGTTGGTATAGTGACAGGATTACGGGCCTGACAAAAGAGAATAGTGGTTCGATTCCCAGCAGGGACAACAGATATTCTTATTCTCGAAAGAGTGCAAACCGGCTCTGTGGTCCACCTAACATTCCTATCTAACGGGTGAAGGGGGGCTTCTTCGCCCGGGGGTAAAGGTGTCGGGACATAAAGCTGACCAATCGCCCCATCCCATACCGAAGTTAGAATGAATGGAGTTGTATCTCCACTGACCCCAAGTATCTTTATGGCACGCACAGGCACAAATTAAACTGAATGGTTGACACCCCGTCGTGTTTCATAAATTATCAATACAATGATAACAAAATACAACACCGATATTTTATTATGTAGCACTTTTAATAAGATATTATTTTTGATAATAAAATATTTGTGTTGGACTCTGTTCCTATTGTACTGGCACAACAACGTTACGGTATTTTTACTTATTTTACTTTAGGACTAGACCATTTCAATCATGATTCTGTTCATGCCCGATAACTTTAGCAAACATACTTAACCCAAATACGTCCTTCAAGGTCACAGGAAACCCGGTTTACTTGTTGTATAAAAAACGCTGTTTGGAATGCCAACAGAAACGTGAGTCCGCAGTAACATGTTACATCAGCACAGCTCGCCATTTATTCCGTAATGCTTGATATGGCAATTAATTAAATCTTTCCATCAAATATCCCTATTTTTGATGCTGTTAATCATTATTTTGTATCTGACATTTTTCCAAGCAGTAGTTTATTTGCAAGGGTTTATCGTGCTTAAATAGTGAGTCTTTAAACATGCTAGTGCAATAAGAGATATTTCTACGTGACTTTACCGAAATAAGCCAAAGTTTAGGATTAATTCCGAATGTTTACACATAACAAACGTCAAACGTACTCAAGATGGACTCGATAAGTTACGCTCCCGTTGCACCAAGCACACCATAGCAAGCTGCAGGCCTTGGACAATTGTGTCCTTCAAAACTACATGTAATGGGATACATTTATAAGTACATTCCTCGTCTAAATGTAATTACTTTAAAATGTGTACTAGATGCTGAACATACCGAATCGTGATTTCAATGCATTACGCCTTACGATACGCAGTCTATGTTCCTTTATTTTTCACGCCGGGATCCAGAACATAACGTAAAATAACAGTTCTCAAATCACGTGCAGCCCAGTCCATATTTTTAGAGCTTATTTCAGTCTAGCATCGCGTGCAAACAACGACATTAACAATTTTAGACCGTGTGCATGTGAGCCTACCAGTCAAAAACACACACACACACACACACACACACACACACACACACACACACACA
>BLKM01001477.1:0-10750 GCA_013340265.1 Coptotermes formosanus | reverse complement strand
AACTTCATGTGATAATTCACACTTCGATAACCGACACCTTCATGCCAAATTCCACAGTCCCTTACCTGATAACTTCATGTGATAATTCACACTTCAATGACCGAAATCTTCACGTCACATTCCATAGTCCCTTAGCTCATAACTTCACGTGATAGTCCGCACTTCATTAAAACACATCTTCCAGTCGCATTCCACAATCCATTTAGCTCACAACTTCATGTGATAAATGACACTTCAATATCTGTCTTCTTCATGTGGCTTCCACAGTCGTGTGGTAACTTCAGTGACTGTTCACACTGTCAAATGAAAGACATCCACATGCAGCCATCCACAGTTAGCTACTTCAGTTCAGTAACTGGTATTATCAGGCGCGATTATAGCACGAAGTCAGTAGCCGCTATCTTTATGCGACAAACCACAGTTCAGCAGCTGACGACTACGATGTTAAAATTCACAGTTCAGTGCCTGGTACCTTCACGGTTCTCTTTCAGCAGCAAGTACTTAAACACGACAGTGCTCGATTCCATCCATTCACTACTTGCATACTTGTTATGCGACAAAAAGCCTTAATTTCAGTTTTCTAGCTGATTTGCTTTATTCTTTGGGTGAGGTGATACTGTGTCTTCTGGAACTGCAGTATCTAGCAGGCATGAGAGAACAAAGATTACGGAGCATTCCTCGAATTATACTGAGGGGGGTGGGGGGGTGGGGGAGGGACACTACTTGGAGAAAGGTATTTGCCAGTGCCACTTTACTCACCACAAACCACATGGGGATTGAAAGTCCCACTGATAATGTACGTGACAATCCATGGCTTTAGTTAAACCTCTACCTGGATGTGAGAGCAGACATGCTTGTTGGACGGTTAATACCTTCACGTGACGGCGACATGGAATAGGCTTTCCTATATCCATGCGGATCATATGGAAAAATTTGTGTTCGTGTCCCAGTCCAGAATTAGTGCAAACAATCCGTAAAGTTGCATTGCGTTTTGTCCTGTCATGAAATTAAGCTATAGGGATTACGAACATAACGTCTACATTCGTACCAACATATTAAGAATTAAGCCTTCTGAGGAATTTCAACATAATGTCACCGTTGCAACGAGGCCCGTAGCTACGCCTTGAACACAGTGGGTGTAACGGTCTTCAGTGTGGGTGCATATAAGTACATTTATATACGTGCATAATAGTCTATTTTACATATACTGTGTATATACATATTATGCATGCATAAGAGAAAAATCGTTTTCGTCAGGACCACAAAATCAACATTTTAATTACATAATTCGCACTATAACATTTCACATGTCTTGCACAGACATACATTTTTGACAATCAGTTGCTTCCAACCACACGCCGGTGCAAACAGAGGCAAAACGTGGATGCGGTACGGTGTCGCACAGCTTTTATCGGGCTGATCAGCATGTTTATTATCTTGGATATTTTAAAAATTCCTAATGTGTTCATCTAGATTTGCACTCGGTGCATTGCACCCACTTGTACCGCCCTGGCTATGGGCCTAGTTGCAAAGCCCTGTTACGTGACTTAGGGGCAATGTCAGCTTATTAAATTTACTGTAGTTAGGAATTGTGCGCACATACCGGTGCCTGACACAGTGGTCACTCTTCATGCCACTTTGGACAGCGTATTATACGGTTCGTTCGTTGCAAATTCGTAAATTGAAAATATTTTATTTCAGTAAAAAAATGGTCTTCAAAATTGCATAACTGGGGAAAGTGAAACTTAAAAATAAATTCTGTGACTTTTACTTGTCTCCCTCTTTTATTTTAATGTCGGTTCAAGGTTGTGATGGGATGAACATGTAGTTAAGCCTGGGGATTCAAATACTGCGTAGCATTGCGGAATATTTATGGAGGAATCTTCTTGGCTATCCGACACTTTGAAGAAAGGTAGAAATTGGAGTATAAAAATGATCTTGAGAAAACAGCGGGTCGTGGTGTGAAAAACAATAAATTAACTCGGGACGGGGATTATTTGTGGACTTAACGTACGAATTGGCGAGTTTTAAAATGTGTTCTCACAGTACTGTTGATGAAGATTCAGTCCTTTTGAGATAGTAGTATGTCGCGTCTGTTGGTAAATAATAATCGATTCTTCCTTGACTATCCCGAAAACGAAGGCAGCAAGCTCCCCAGCAACATCGGAAATTATTTACGAAATGACAAGTCATCCTAACCAAAAGGCTTGAGTTTTGTGCTTGAAATTTTTTATTCGGATGATCTTCACAGAGACGGTGCAGGTGTGTGCACATGAGCCACGGTTAATGGAGTACGTCGTTAATCTTCGCCTAGAAAGTATCTTTTTATATAACTGAAATCTTACCGCATGCATTTTCACAAAATTTCTTCATCACGCACGGTTACGCTAAAGAACTGGCCACTTCGTAAAACCAAACGCTATCCTTCATGCGAGCCAGACTGAAACAGTGCTTTGGCTTATGCATTAGCATCGTAAGCGGACATGTAATACGCCCCATAAGTGAGCATCACGATCAACGTTTGACTGCAAATGAACCGTGGGGACACAAGACATCCGATACCAGTGTCTCTCTGAGAGATCTTAACTCACTAGCCACGATATGCCAAACTGGGTGCATGGGAATTATATTCAGAACAAGACTACAATTCTACCAGTCGTCATTCAATGTAACGTTAACATTGCTTTACGACATTGCTATAATTTATAACCTGTTCCCGTGTAACCAAAGAAAATCAAAGTAAAACACGTTAAACTTCTTGCCAGTACAGGCGATTTTACGAAGCGTTTTACACGGGACCTGGCGCTCTGCATGGCAGTTCGTGACGCAACGTGCCCGCCTTCTGCGGAAAAAGGAGCTTTTGAACAAACAGGCACCAAGCGAGATTTGAGGCGCTCACCGTGGTGACCGCTAAGATTTATGGCTTCTCGAATGAAATGCCGTGTAAATTAAGAGTCATCCGAAAGGTCGGTGCACTTTTACAACTCTACACTATGTCATATTCCGGAAGCCTGTAAACTAAAGCATAAGCCCTTGTGTTACAGTTCCACCGGCAGTGTGAATACAGTATCGTGCCCAGAAAGCCACTCCGGAGCAAAACAGGATAACTCTGGAAGAGCCTAACCAAATTTTTGGATAAAATAATTCAAGTTACTTTTGGGAGGGGAAGAGCATTTTACCAGTCGTTTGAAGGTTGAAATTTATCTAAATTATATTCATTCATTCATTCACACGTTGCCTAGTCTGTCTTACGACAGGTCCATAGCCTATTTCCAAGCGAGTTCTCTACCTAGTGCGATCTAGTGCTTCCTCTTTGAATTTCCAGTATCCTGTATTTTTCTTAAGGTCACTCAGTAGCTGCTTACGTCTTCTTCCTTGTCTTCGCGTCACTTCTATCTTTCCCTCTATCTTTCCTTTAATAACATGTTTTAGAAGGCAGTTCCTAAGCAAAATGTGACCAATCCAATTAGACTACCTTCTGTTTATTGTACGCAGGAGATTCCTCTCCGCCTTGCTGCTTTGTAATACTTCATTTCTCACACGATCGGTCCAACCAATCTTCATCCTTCTCCAGCACCACATTCCAAAATGCTCTAGATATTTCTGATCTACTTTTTGAAGTGTCCAAATTTAGCACCACACAAAGCTATGTCCCAAATGTAGCACTTTACTAGTTTCTTCCTTAAATTTACGAGTAAGTGCAATCTGCTGGTGAAAAGACTCTTCTTCTTGTTGAATGCTGCTTTTGCCATGGCAATCCTGGATTTAATCTCACATATACATCTTGCATCATTATTTGTTGTCATGACACCTATCAGTTGCGACATTTCACATTCTGCTGTTGTTTTTGAATTATCGCAATCTGCATGGGGATGGTTACCTTGAGATTGACATTGCCTTAACTTTTTCCACATTCATTTCCATTCCATAGCATCTTCCAATTTCAATTATTCTATCAATGATGCCTTGTAGTACCGTTTCTTTCTTAGCCAGTGGCACAACGTCATATGTATATTTCGCAGTGCAAAATACTTGCTTTCCTATTTTGAAGTCTCCAAACTTCTCAGGAGCTTCCTTGGGTAAGGTGTTCATTTTACAAGTTTAATAGAATCGGTGACAAAGAGCATTATTGTCTACCTCCTCTTCCAATCTTCACACTCTAAATTAAATAAAAAAGTTAATGCCCTACCTCACAGAGAACACAATGCATGTCCATTATAAAAGCCAATCAGTTAATATTGTGTAGGAAAACACTCTGTGTTTATTGTGATAGTCAAAAGAAACACGTAAATATTCGCACACTTTTGGGGGAAATCCAGGTTTGTAATGATAAATTTGGCGGTATATAAAGTTAACGCTAAAGCTTAAGGATTCGTAGGAGTCTGTGAGTATGGTAACGACGTACCAGAAGTTTGGATTTTAATGAACGAATTCACAGTAACTTGAATGGAAACTGAAACAAATGTTATTTGATGATGACACATGTTACAAAAACTAAATAACATGCAGTGTTCAAATAGGCGTGTTAATTTGCACGTTCACAGTTTGAATAAGCCGCAGACCCAAATAAGAGTCTGTGAAAAACAAAAATTGTGTAGTTTTCCTTTACGTAATTTCCTCCAGTCTCCTCTCACTTCCGCACCTGACAAACAGCATTCTCTTGTAAAACGGAGAGAATCAGCAATACCATAGTTACATTTGCGAATGCGCCGTAAAATAATGACAACAATATGGACACTACGCGCTACATGCTGCGACCTCGTCGGACATGGATGCTTTTGTCCAGTAAGAAGTTCGCACACCACAGTTGCATAGGCAGTGTGTTGCGGTAAGGAAGACGTGTTTTATCGCATCCAAAGTCGTAACAAACTACAGCAGTAATCTATGCGAGATCAGAAGTTATCTCAGAGGGTAAGTATAATGATTACGGTCTTGTGGGAGTTGACGTGGTGTAGTTTGGTACAGAAGTAACAACGTTTATTGCAACTTGAAAGCAAAATGTTTTGCCGACACTTTCGTACCTCTTTACCGACTTACATGAGGCGAAAGATTCTAGAAGGCAACAGTTATTTGACACTGGTCCACAGCAAAGCAGTTTCTTATTGTTCTTAACTTACCAAAGTTGGAGAGTGAACGGCTTTGGATTGTTCTTATAAGGTGTTAAAACGCATCACATTAGCAAAAAATTATAGATAGAATCCTAATAAAATTATTTTGTGTGTAAGGTAAAGGTAATGTTCACCCTAGAACAAGGGCCGCGGTGGCGCAGTTGGTTGAGGCACTGCGCTACAAACCGGCAGGTCGCGGGTTCGATTCCCGATGGTGTCAGTGGATTTTTCATTGACATAATCCTGTCGGTCGCACTATGGCCCTGGGGTCGACTCAGCCTCTAACAGAAATGAGTACCAGGAATATTTCCTGGGGGGTAAACGCGGCCGGTGCGTAGGGCTGACAACCTTACCACCTTCATGTGCCGACTGTCTATAAATCTGGGAGCCTCGACCTCCTGGAACCCTCAGGGCCTGTCCAGGCCTGTAATGGGACTGCTTTACCTTTTTTTTTTTTCACCCTAGAACAGGCCATGAAGGCTCAGACGGGGAGTCTCTTTCTTTAACTTCGGCGCTAGATGGGGTGGATGGTCAACGCCACGCCACGCCCCGCCCGCTTTATCCCCGGGGACAGCCTGGGCGGGTGCGGAAGGTCTCACACCCACCGGGATTCGATTCCTGGACTGTCCAGCAAGTAGCCAGTCGCTATACTGACTGCGCTATCCCGGTCCACATTTTATTTGTGGTTTGCTTAAGACATTGTCAATAAATCAAATTCTGGCATCAAATATAAAGGTGTTGAATGAACAGTGAATTGGAAATAATGCAAAACAAAGCGACTGTGGCCTGATTTAAAATACTACACAGACCTTTTCCTGAAGGTACTGAGAAGAACCACGAGAACCCCGATCATGAAAATTTCGAACAAATCACAACACTGGCTTAGGCAATGATACAAACGTAACAAAAAACAGTGTTCCGAAATATAGCATAGCAAACAGTAATACGTTACAGGAAGCATCCATTTTCTTTCCTTAGTAAACGATGTTAAGTTCAATGTAGGACAACTGCATATACAGGAAGCTAGCAGCCACACACAACCTTCCGTACTGCTACTGCTGAATGAACAGTCACGGACATTACGAAGGGTGAAGCGGAATAAGAGTAGGACCCGCGACCGAGTTCGTAAAACCAGACGTATACAGCACTGCGCTTGAAGGTCTCTGTAATGGACCGGCTCAGCGTGGATGTGTGGGCTCTTGGACTGTTTGTTTTGGAGCGTTCCATACTCTACGAGGGTTTTGTTTTCGTCTTCTTCCTTTTTTCTTCGCATGAAACATCTAAACAGCTTTTGTTATTTACTGAATGAAAGTTGCTGCTAATTGTTTGTTTTTCACTGTAATCAGTGTTTGTTTTACTGGAACCTTTCTAGTTGACAGCCTGTGGCCAGCGAGCCCTCCATGACCAGCACCAATTGTTATAGCATATTTCTACAGTTCACATGTTTCATATTTTAGATGCCATGTTTATAAAAATATAGGGTAAAGGAAGTAACGTTGGAATATCAGTTCTAAGAAACGCATAAAAATTTATTTAAGAGGCTGGAATATATCTAACAGATAAATTTTATGGACAATTTAATTGGTAACTACACTTTAAATATATTACTTTGTTCTTTTGCACTAATTTTCTTTTCTGATGGCGCAACAGTCCCTAGGCTTCACTATCGCACTTAGACATAGCACATGCTCTAGGATTCCTCTAGACGTGTGAAGGGCCCGTCGCAGAGACCTCTACCTGACAACACACAATACTCACAAGAAACAGACATCCATGCCCCCGCAGGATTCGAACCCACAGTCCCAGCAAGCGAACGGCCGCAGACTCACACCTTTGACCGCGCGGCCACTGGGATCGGCCGCATAATAAATGGTTTCAAACAGAAGTTTTCTTACAGTATGCGACTTTCCATATTACCGTGCTGTATGAAGGCACTATGGATTTTCGCTTCACAGTATCTTTCTTATGTGGATGAACGTAAAGAACACATAATTTTTAGAAAGTATTAGACTGCAACCAGGAGAGTGACAAGCATATATATAAGCAGCTACAAAGGGGTCTCACAAAAATCGCGCATATAATTTCATTTCCACACAGAGCAAACAATATGCGCACTGTCTTTACATATTAACACATGACATACTTTTCTCCTGAGCAGATTTCGGATAAGTTTCCAGCACAGTAAATAAACTTTGAATTATTATTTGGTTTTCCAGAGTCAACAAAACAGTTATTTTCACTGGATAATCCATCCTGCAGGCCGGTCTCCACAAGCGAATCAGACGAGCAGTTTTTTGATTTACTGAGGTTTAGCTTCCTTCTAACAGCAAGTGTGTTTTTCTGTAGTCTTTTGCTGAAACCGGGACGGTCTACACTTTCGGCTGATGTTGATTTTACTCTTATTCCTCTTCACCTTTCTTCTTTCCTCTTCAGCGAAAGCATAAGGTGGCTTTTAAATGGCGAAGAAAGGACAACGTCAAGCTAAGCGTTTTTAAACGTTCTTTGACCACTTGGTTTGGGGGTTAGAAAGATGAATGAAATGTCGTCTCGAATAATGCAAAATGACTCGACCAGAATTACATATGATGGTCCTGGTTCGAAATTTCAACGCTGTAATGTTCCAATTAAATATGAAGTCACTGGATCTGTTTTGTTAGGAGTTTCTTGTGGTAATTCTGACGCATCAAAGTCCCAGTCTAGAAACACCCGCTAGTTAAAGAGAATGACTGCTGTGATTTTGAACCTGTTCATATCTGCTTCTCCATTCTGTGCCCTGAGGTAAGGTCTTCCAAAAATCCCTCCCTTGACTCTGGAGGTAATACTGTACTTCATGGTTGCAAAATATTTTCACCCAGCCAATGCACGACCTGTAGATGGGCTGGAATTTTTGTGTCAACTGTGGCGACAAACATACAGTGATCTTCCTTCGTGCTAAGTTTTTTATGAGGCAAGAGTCATGTCCGCCAGAGATAAACATAGCCAGAGCGTCTTCCTTGCGTGTCACTTTCTCCAAAAAAAGTTGAAACCATCTCGTTTAGAGGTCAGTTTGTATCTACCGTTGTGGGTGATAAAAAACAACAGACCCAGACGGAGCGCTTAAATTTACAATGAAACTCATACTTCGAAAAATGAACATTAGGACGACATACAGCCCCTTATTCAAGAGAATGCAGTTGAACTGCACAGCGCGAGTAGATTCCCTTAACACTTGCAAGGACAATTGACGGAAAACATAGAGATCCTCTCAAAAACATTAGTCTCCATCATTGCATGACGTAGGTTTTTAACATATAGTGGTCGCCCTTCGTTAGGTGTTTCTTCCATAACAGCCTAAAGTCAAATTTATGCACAGATGTAACCACACAAAACGCTACGGGAAATGATGGTATTATTTCACACGCAAAAAACATGACGGCACTTCAGCCCAATGAATTCTTAATTGGAATACATCGCTTATTGGTCACAAAAAAGGGACGGTCAGCTCTGCCCAGAGCCAACCACTGCCAAGGTCAACTGTAAAGTCCACAGTCAGTAACTGTAGCTTTCCCGGTGATCACTCAAAAAAATACAACAATTGAGGATCCCTGTTCTATTGTTATTGAGGTTCTCATTACCGTAGCTTTTCCCACATTCCTTTCCATTCCATGACATCTTCCAATTTCAATCAGTCTATCAATCATGCCCTGTAGCACCGTTTCTTCCCTAGCTAACGGAACAAGGCCATCTGCATATTTCACAGTGCTAATTACTTGTCCCCCTATTCTGAAGTCTCCAAAACCTTCAAGAGCTTCCTTGGTAAGGTACTCGCTGTATAAGCTAAATAGAATCGGTGACAACGTCCTTTTCTAACTCCTCTTCCAGTCTTTACACTTATAACGTTTTATTGTTCAATAAATATGCCTTCTTCATTGTCTGTCACACTATTTTGTTTTTTGTAGTGTCCTCACGACGACTTGCATATTTCGAACCTTTTGTTTCACTATTACGGGCTTCCTTTGGTTGTTATCGGGGATCCTTTACCCTGTTTTCTTATGTTCCATTACAGCGCTTACTCACGCGGTTTTGTCGCATTGCAGTATTCGTATATGTCGTTGTGGCCACGTATCTGACTGTACGGACAACATAGTGCAGTGACTTGACAGTGGGACGGACAACCCGAGTTCGAAACTGGTGTGCGCCAAGGGAGATTTCTCCAAATCGTCTGGACTGGCTCTGCGACTAATCCAGGCTCCTCTGCAATGCACACAGGTAACTCTATCCCTGGAGTAAAGCAGTTGGTCTCAGAAGCTGATTTCTCCATTTAGTGTCAGAGTAAAAATTAATGGAGCTAACCTATACCTCCCCGCGTACGCCTTCATGGCGTGTGTACAGAGAACTTTGCTTTTTGTTTTTGTTTTGCTATTATATTCCATCGTCGTCTGTCTTCAAAGTGGTAGCTTTAAAGATGTCTCCCACAGATATTCTGTACTTACTACGTGGTTTTTCTTTAAGAGAAAACAAAAATTTAATATTCAATGTTTATTTTGAAATGTTATATGAAAGACGACAGAAAAATGCGTAGGGTTATATACGGAAGAAGGTCACAACCACCTCTTACCACATTCGTGCCAGTTAATTTTCATTAAACTATTTAATGCTACAGCCGATCCCCGTGGCCGCGCAGTCTAAGGTGTGGGTCTGCGGCCGCTCGCTTGCTGGGATTGTGGGTCCGAATCCCGCCAGAGGCATTGATATCTGTCTCTTGTGAGTGTTCTGTATCGTCAGGTACAGGTCTCTGCGACGAGCTGATCATTCGTCCAGAGGAGTCCTACTGAATGTGGTGTGTCTGAGGGTGATCGTGAAGCCTCGATAATGAGGAGGCCTTGACCCACTAGGGGCTGCCGAGGCACGGAATAAAAATTAATTTTACATAGCCTGCATTATTGACTGTTTCGTTAAATAAGCTGTAAATAAGTAAATATACTTAAGGGTTTTCCTCTTTCAAAGAGTCTTCCTGTAATGTAAGCACTGTGATACGTACAGATGTACAGTGTATACCCCATGCATTCATGATCGTAATCACATATGTGAAACCTTACTAGTCATTACATCCTTACTGAGTAGCAAAATTTGAAGATCCCCCCTCCCCCACTTTTCTCTCTTTGTTTCTCGCTTCCTTTCATCTTTACTTCCTCCAGTTCTTTCCCATTCCCTGCTTCCCTTGTTTTTTCCCCCTTCTTTTTCCATCACTCCCTTTAAGCATCCTTTACATAATTTGCCGACAGCCCGATTTAATTCTTTTCTTCTCAGAAGAGTTATAATAAACACGGTATGGAACAGAATTCAATTAATTAGTTTGAAAGTATATCGTGTCTGCCTCTCCTCCATGAACCACTTTCCTTCTCCACCTAAGAGATTCAAGGAACTATACGGACAGACAACAACAAACATTACGCCAGACTATTTTACGATAAATTCTTTCTTTTCCCTTTCCGCTTCAGCTTTCAAATTTGTCAGTCTGATGGAAGTAAGATTACTTTAAAGAAACTCGGCTTATGAGGTTACACGTTGTGTCTATTATGTAGCATTAGACAGTTACGAACGTTTTGGAGGACTCTTTTGCCTCCACCTGCAGGATAGATGACGGTAGAAGCAGCGGGGTC
>BLKM01001473.1:0-33434 GCA_013340265.1 Coptotermes formosanus | reverse complement strand
AAATCTCCACCCCATTAGTAATATCTTGATGTTTGGGAAAAGAAGTCATATGCTGCTAAACTGGTGAGCAGGGAGGATGTGAAATGACAGTAATTTTGTTTTTAGCCATGCATTCACATGCAGACAAGAGAGAGTAAGCAAGTGCATTGTCTGATGGAGGAGCCTGTCCTCCAAATTTTGTTCCTCAGGTGGTGTTTGCTGCACGTTTTCCTGCAAATGCTGTAAGGTGTCAATGTAATCTGTTCATGTGGAAAAAATTCATAATGCTCAATACTGTGAATGTTAAAAAAACTCTTCACATGTGAGTGAATTTGTCTCGCAGGTGTTGACTGTGGAAATAATGAGTTTTTCCATTGAGATGACTGCTACTTGGTTTCTAGGTTTTCTGGGTTGTACCAATAACCCCATGGGGGTTTGCATGCAGCAGTAGAGTGAAGAAATGCTGCATGTGTCCATCATGTTTGGATATACAAGTGATACGGAGTTACCCACGAGTCAAAGTCAAAGTCATATTGCAAGTTGTCATTAAATGTAACTGACTTCTTGGAATCACCTGCTGTCTCTTCTTTCAGGGTTAACATTACTGTGAGGAAATATTACTAACCCTTGCCATGTAATACGCAGCACTTGTCTTACTTCTGACATTCTGAATGCACCTTCCTGTCTCTGTGTCAAGTACAATATATTTTCCATAATCAGTTGTTGTCATACATTGTTTGTATTTTAGTACCTGTGAATGATGAGAGGAGATTACCTAATCTAGCCCTGCCAGTGTATGGGTGGTGTGAAGATGAAACTCCCTGTAGGGCTGTAGAAATACATTTGTGCTCCTAGCATGGGAAGATTCTAATGTTGACTGGCAGTGCACTGTTAGACTTGATTGCTGCATATTTCTGGTATCTGCTGAAGTTAGAATTTGGCACACAGAGGTCATATTGGAATTTTTTCATGTTGTCTGCAAAGAAAGATACTAATGAGAATAGTTGTGCAGTGGCAGAGTGGAAGGATATTAAATCTCTTGATTAGTTCTGTGTAAGAGTAGTGTGGAAGGATGAGAGAGAAGTTCTGTTTGTCTTGACAAAATCTGGAGAGCTGAAACAATGAAAATGTAAAGGAATTTAAAAGTATGTCGGATGCTGACACACACACGGACCTGCTGTGTGAAGTGGGTGGCTGAGTCGGTGTCTTGGTGAAGGTGTGTGGACTGGGTGATTTAGGGCTCGGTTATGGGTGGTGAGTTGGTGTAGCTTGTGCAGAATGTGAATAGTTAGGAGTATCAAGTCTGGTGTTTGATTATAAGATGTGATTGGATGACTGTTCTTTGATTCCTGATAGAGGCAACTGTTGCAGTTTCCATCAACCTCCTAGCCAATGGAGAAGACCAGGAGCTTTTTCCTGGGGTATGTCTCTGGTAGCGTGCAGGTCACTCTTCAGTTCAATCTGCTGCCCATGTTAGGAATGCAATGAACACAACTGCATGCCCTCATGAGTGTGCTATGATAATTTGTGAGGGCTGGCCATATTTATGGTGCTGTACTTTATATTGTATTCTTGTGAAGTTGGTAATGAACTGCCGCATTTCATAAAATGTGTGGGATGGGTCGAGTCTGAGTAACCGTTGACATCTTGAGATTCACCACTGGACTTTGGATAGTTCAAAAGTAATAATGAGCAGATGTAAGTGAGGTCAGTAAGTGACTCTGTACAGGCTGCATGATCAGGATTGCTCTCAATTCTGCCAAGTGCAGACCATCCATGAAGGCCACTTGTCTTCCAATCCATACTTAGTGGCAAGGCTTCTGCCACTGGAGTAATGAACAGGAGCATGGATCTGAACACTTGTTGATTTACTGCCATCTAGTGCTCAGGTCTGGAATATGTGGCACTGCACATACCCTGTACATCTTCTTGGCATCATTCATTTATCGAGTGGTAGATTTACTTATCTTTTCACGTTTGCTAGTGGTGTAACAAATATACTTAAGAAAGAATATCATCTTGGAAGGGAAGCTGTTTAGCATGGTAGAAATTTACAAACACTGCAGCACTTGAAACTTTTGTGTCATGCTGTGGAACAAAGAGCTTGGTTGCAGAATGGTGTAGTTATACTTCTGAGTATTAAGAAAGTAAAAGATCCCGTAGAAAATATCACGTGGGTTTTGTAAGGTAAGAGATGCTTTTTTGTCTTGCACATGAGAAGTTCGCATGCATTATTTATTAATGCGTCATGAGTGCAATGACATCGGTAGGTTTTTATATGCCCACATGAGCAATAACAATGGCAGCCCCTGGCACAGGTTATGAACTTAAAGAACCACCATTTAATGAATATATTTAATTACTTCTCAATAATTTAAAATTTTTTCAGTGTATAAAATCGTGTTTCATTTAAAATGTTTATTTTGTTGCCCATTTTGCTACCACTTGGATTCTACTACCCAGGGCCATCATTGAACAATTGTTTACATTTCTATACATAACACAGTACACGTATAGCTTGTAATATCCTATCTTCCAAAGAAATTTGTGTTTAGCACTTCCAACTAACTAACTAACTAACTAACTACCTAACTAACTAACTAACTAACTAACTAACTAACTAACTCTATGGAACAGAGGCCTTCTGTAGAAGCTACCAGTTTCTCAGCTAGTCAAGAAATTCCCTACATTTTATGGAACCCGAAGGTTCATTACCACATTCACAAGATCCCGCCACCTGTCCCTATCCTGAGCCAGCTCAATCCAGTTCATGCCCCTCCATCCCACTTCTCGAAGATCCATTTTTATATTATCCTCCCATCTATGCCTGGGTCTCCCAAGTGGTCGCCTTCCCTCAGGTCTCCCCACCAAAATCCTGTATGCACCTCTCTTTTCCCCTATACATGCCACATGCCTGGCCCATCTCATTCTTCTTGGTTTGGTTACCCAAATAATATTTGGTGATGAGTACTGGCCATTAAGTTCCTCATTATGTAGTCTTCTCCACTCCCCTGTCACCTCATCCTTCTTAGGTCCAAATATCCTCCTCAGCTCCCTATTCTGGAACACCCTCTCTTCTGATTTCGGGACATGACCATATACTTAGTTTTCTCAGCATTTACTTCTAGACCAATCTCCTTACTAGCAATCACTATATCTTCTGCATTTTTCTTTATACTATGTATGCTTCCGCCCAATATATTAACATCATCAGCATAAACCAGAAGCTGATGTGTACCATTCAATTTCAGGCCCTCCTGGTTTGCCTGAACCCTCCTAATGGCATATTCTAAAGCAAAGTTGAAAAGCAATTGTGACAGAGCATCACCTTGTTTCAAGCCATTCTTAATAAGGAACATGTCAGACAGATGTTTGCCTACCCAAACTCTGCTAAATGTTTCACTTAGACACATTTTTATTAACCTTACTGGTTTCATGGGAATACCGAACTCAATGAGAATATTGTACAAGACCTCCCTCACTGAATCATAGGCTTTCTTGAAGTCTATAAATAGCTGATGCACTGCCTCATTGTATTCCCATTTTTTCTCAAGTATTTGACGAATGCTCAATATATGATCAGTAGTGGACCTGTTACGTCAAAATCCACACTGATTATCCCCAATAATTTCCTCTGCATATAGAGCTAATCTTGACAAAAGAATGTTGGATAGAATTTTGTACGTCGATGACAAAAGTGATATGCCTCGATAGTTACTACAATCTGTTTTATCACCCATCTTATAAATAGGCACAATGATCAGTATCACAGTCAGCTCCCCTGAAAGATCGCATATCCAGTATACTCGAATGCCATCTCCTATCTATCAATATGTGATCGATCTGATTGTGAGTTCTCCCATCAGGAGAGGTCCAGGTGTATTTATGAATGTTTCGGTGCGAGAACATCGTGCTCTTAACAACTAGATTCTTTGATGTGACGAAGTTTACTACTCTAACACCATTATCATTACTATCCTGATGTAAATTCTCATTCCCAATAGTCAGTGTGAAAGTATCCTCTCTCCCCACTTTTGCATTAAACTCTCCTAACAGAATATTCATATGGTACTTAGGAAAATGATCAAAAACCCCTTCTAATTCCTATAGAAACTGTCCTTTGAATCATCATCTTTCTTTTCTGTTGGCGCATGCGCATTCAGAACAATGATATTACACCAGTGGCCTCTCAGCACTATGCATGACATCCTCTCACTAACAAATTCCACTCTCTTCATTGCTGATACTATTCTCTGGTGTACAAAAAAACCTCTTACCAATTGATGAGTTTCCTGCCTCTTGCCATAGAAAAAAGTATACTCCCCGGCTCTTACAGTCCCATCTTTGTCCCACCTAACCTCCTGTACACCCACTAAACCTAACTTATACTTAGCTAATTCCCTGGCCACTGTCATAAGTGACCCTGACCTATACATGCTCCTCACATTCCATGTTCCAAAACTCATGTCTCTTTCCCGTAGCTGGGGTCGTACCAAAGAATCGGTCCAGGTCCCCAAGGCTTTGTAGGCTGTTTCATTAGATCATGATTTTTAAGGTGAGGAGTTGTTAGCACCTCGCCCAACAACCCAAGCTGGAGGACCACCCCTTTTCAGCTGTCCGCGACTGCTTATTCAATGTATTCGCAGCTACCCTCCATAACCGGAGGCCATTCCTCCATCTGCAACCTGAGGACACGCCCGGCCATGGTGACAGGGACCCACTTAACATGATCAAGACTTCTATTAGACAGATTTATATCAATGACACTAACAATCTTGACAAGTACATATCAAACCCATCAATTTTGTCTTTTTGCTTTTGGGGGGCGGGGTTACATATTTGGGGTTGTCTGTGGTAGGGAGTATATGACTATAAAATTGATTATATTCAGAGATTAATTGAAGCAAGTTACATAGTTGTTCGAGGCTCACTATTATGAGTTATTGTGAAGAAATACACATTTTCCAGGCTAATCTTGCATTTGTATTTCAATGGCAGTAAAACAAGTTAGAACGCTCACCTAACAAACATGATGGTCTTCGTGGCATCATTGTTCCTTGTTTATATGGTCTCAAGTGTGTGGACAAAACGTGCTGGAAATGAAGAAATGGAGGAACTCATACCAGATGTAACGTAAAATGTATTAAAGTAATCTGCATTCAGTAATGAATTTAAAGTAGTTTTGCAAGTGCCTGGATGTGTCATAGATCCTTGAAAATGAAATGATGGCCTCTGATCTCACGTACAATACTATGCCTTGCACAAACATAATGCGCAATGGGCAAGTGCAGACTACATGGCCCAAAATCAGGGAATTTAATGCTGCATAGTCTGGTAGCTGGTTCCTAATAATTTGGTGAGACAGTTACCCCCACATTTTGGGGTGAAACGAAATGTCCGTGACTACCTACAAGGCAACAGTCTCCCAACCCAGAAGAATCCCGCCTGCATGGGCAACATCGAGAACTTAAGTCTCACGTATTATATAACCAACGACTGTAGAAAATAGGACTGTACAACTAGGTATGTTAATGCCATCCAGGGAAGTCACAAATGGCGTATCACGTACGTTGCAAAAACTCTTCATACTATATGAGATGCACATAAGAAAAATTATGTGTTAAAATTTGAATCAACCAATCAGCGCTAAGGTGACGGCAGCGTGTAGCAATCTTCCTGATGACGTGTACTTTGGAGGGATGACCGTTGCGGCCAGTCGTGGGACGAAAGATAGAGGCATGTTGGTTTGGTGTGTGTTGCTCGCAGTTGTTGCTCTTATCGAGCTGACTGTTTGCATCGTATATCGTTGCTGTTGTTCAGTTTTGGGCGTAGGTACCTTTAAATGAAATGTAGGGCTGTTGAAATTAGTATTTGTGTATAAGTTACGTGGTAAATGGTAAGGGGCGAAATGGTTAGTGTAGGGGTAAGCTAACAATATTAATTTTTGTAGACGTGTATGTATAGAGCAAATTTGGTTTGTAAGCTTGTGTTTCATATTTAGACGAGGAAAGGTCTGAGCCAGCTGAGGATAGTAGGTTAAATTCTTTGTTTTGTTACGCAGAACTAATTGCCATGATACTTGAACTGAACGGGGTTAGACACGCGACGAAATAATTTAGACGGATATTACCAATCCACCTTGGAAAGACGAGGTAAGTACAAGATGCTTTCTCACACAGCGTTGTGTAGACTAGTATAAAGGTGAATTATGTATGTGGATTCTTCAGATAATTGCCGATGAGTCTGCTGTGTTAGTGGTTATGCAAACGACGGGTATTACCTTGGTCTGGGGCTGGAGGGTAGGGAGGTATTGTTTTACAGATGGCGTGACATAGAATAAGAGTTGTTTGTTAGGCGTAATTTATGGGTGCCTGTGTTCAAATTATTTGTTTCTCACGCAGTTGTATGCAACAAAAAGTATAAAATTTGTGATAACCAGGGAAATAGACATATAACAGAAATGTGAATGAAATTTGTATTATGATTGGTGTGTGCAGTTGTTGACCATTACATGTAGTGCATTGATGGAGTGGTACTTGCATGTCCATTCAGATCACTGGAAAAATTTCAAATTTGTTTTTTCTGTGCTTGGCTGTTGGACAAATAGTACATTTTGGGAGGTTATGTGTACCGACTCCATGGCCCTGGCTTAAATTATTAAGTTAACCTAACAGATTTAGAAACAAGCACAGTGGATGAATATGTTGAAAATTTTTCAATGATACAGGTGGATATTAAATGAAGTGGATGAATTTGAATTTATATTAGTAAGGCTACTAGAACAGAGTAAAAGTAAGTGAAAGTCTATGGAGAAGATGAAGAAGTTTGATTGTTACCATTTTTTAAAAGAAGATACCTGGTTTGTAAGTCTTGGAGGGGTGTGTCAGTTTTTGTAAATAGTAGTAGCAGATTGAGGAAATAGTAAATATCTTGTGGCAAAAAACCTTGTATGAGCAGGTGCAGGCTTCTGTACAGTTTGGTGAATTGATAAATTTGTTTTGTTTTGTTTTGTTTTGAAGGATACAGAACGAAGATGAAGGAACCAGGTTTGTGCACGTAGGCGTAATGGGGAGGGGTAACATCCAGCATCCTGCGCCATTACACCTGCTTTTATACATCTGTTCTTGCCGACTTTTGAGAAGACAGCTGCCTTCATGCTGGATAAGTATTCTTATTTCCCCATGCAAGGCCACTTCATTCTGAATGTGATATATTGTACTGTGATGTGTTACATATCCTGGTTCATAGAAACACATCTGTATCTGGCCTATATGTGGCTGCATGTTTGTCCTTGTTTGTGTCTCGCCATTGATCAGTCTGTGCAAGAAATGAACAGACATGGCATGTACAGTATAGATTTTTACTGTGGTTCTCCAGTTGGAGTTTTTTCATTAAGGTGGCATCATTTTGGAGAAGACTGGATATGTGTGTCTGTGACACATCAAGTATGCCAGGCAGTAGAATAACATTAGTGGTAGTTAATAAGAATTTTGCAAGAAGCCAAGGGCAATCAGTGTTGTGTTTTAACGCTTTGGTGCCTAACATCAGAGGTACCCATCATGCAGTGTGGTGCTTAAAATGCTGAATATCAGGTGGAGGTGATGGACATTTATGGCCTTCTTATTCAGCTGTCATTTTCGTTCCGGCCAACGGCACGTGCTACCGGGCATTTAATTCCAGTGCCAGGTGTTTGGTAAGACATGGGACAGAGTGCAGTTGGACGAAAGTATATTGAAATAATGCATCAATCACAAGTAAATTTTTATTTTGTTCAGAATTTAGTATTCATTAGGCTGACCTGAGCATGTTCAGGTAATGCACACTGCAAAATATCTGAGAGGATATTATCAACATAAAGTTCTACAAAAAGAAGTGTGATGTCATTTTTGCATAAAAGATAATAAACGTTAAGTGTTCATATTACTGATAGAACCTTTAGGTTTGTTTGGGTTTGTTTGGCTTGGCTTGGCTTTGTTTGACGTGGCTTTGCTTGGCTCTGTTCAGCTGGGCTGCGCTTGTTCAGCTGGTCTCGGCTTCATACGACTTGGCTTGGCTCAGCCTTGCTCGGCTTGGCTGGACCTTGTTCGGCTTTGTTCAAGAATATATGCTGGAAAAATATGAGCCTAAGAGGGATGCAGTAATGTGGGTAATTTCTTCACTGTATAAGGAAGTGTCAGCTCCTTGGGTGGAACAGCTGCGTGGAATTTGTTAGAGCAATTTATTAATGGGGGACTAGAAGGTACTGCATTATAAGGCGCTTGATGTCTTTGTTAGATGCGTGAATTGTCTGGTCACAAATTTTCTTACCTTGCTAGCTCTTTGTTTTGTTTCTGTGGCAGTGCAGCCTTTTAAAATCTCACCCTTGAGAGCTTGTCAGGTACTGGTTTGGCCCTGTATGCTGAAGCAGAAAACTGTACTGAATGTGTAAGGATGCATGCCAGACAGGATGAGACTGTAAAAGTAGGTTTGGGTTTGCAAGTGTGGACATAACATACTGCTGTCAACCACGGGAAAGCTTTTGTTAGTTCTGTCAGTATATGCTGCATGCGTCGGTCAGCCACATTGTCCACAGGCATTTAAAAAAGTGTGCTGTCTTCTGTGACTGATTTTGATGTGGCTCATGGATTTTGAGTTGCTTTTCTTGAAACCTTCACCCCACTCCACCCACTGACTGGCCCCCCCCCCCCCTCCCACCCACCCACCAGCCAGCTGACTGCCTGGCGCGGCAGGCTGTGATGCGGTGTTGTGTGGAGTGGTGTGATGTGCCGTGTCCTGGCGTGGTGTGGTGTTGCGTGGCATTGTTTGGCTTGGCTTGCTGCCGCCTCCTGCCTGCCGTGAGAGTGTTCAAGAATAGTATGCTGAGAAAATGTGAGCCTCAGAAGGATACAGTCTTCACTAGATAAGGAACTACGAGGTACTGAGAAAGAGCTGCAGCATGGAATTAGTTAGGAGCAGTTTATTAATGGGAGAATAGAAAGTCCTGCATAATGAGGAGCTCTTTGCTTACTCATTTGCATGATTGGTCTCATCAGAAAGTTGGGTATCTTGCTAGCCATGAGGTTTGTTTCCATAGTATTCCCAAGTTGTGGTTTGTGATTACACATTTCTCATAGTAAGCTGTTTGACATATTAGCCTGTCGGATTTCCTTTGGACCACAACGTACAGTCTGGTTTGTATGTGGATGTGGAATAGTTATGTGGAGCTTCCTGTTTGGTGTCTGCTCCTCTTCAGATGTGGAATTTCATCCTCTGGTGGGTACACCATCACCTTGATGGAGGTCACCAGTAAAGCGTGTGTTCCTCTGTGACTGATTTTGATGTGGCTCATGGATTTTGAGTTGCTTTTCTTGAAACCTACACCCCACTCCACCCACTGACTGGCCCCCCCTCCCACCCACCCACCAGCCAGCTGACTGCCTGGCGGGGCAGGCTGTGATGCGGTGTTGTGTGGAGTGGTGTGATGTGCCGTGTCCTGGCGTGGTGTGGTGTTGCGTGGCATTGTTTGGCTTGGCTTGCTGCTGCCTCCTGCCTGCCGTGAGAGTGTTCAAGAATAGTATGCTGAGAAAATGTGAGCCTCAGAAGGATACAGTCTTCACTAGATAAGGAACTGCGAGGTACTGAGAAAGAGCTGCAGCATGGAATTAGTTAGGAGCAGTTTATTAATGGGAGAATAGAAAGTCCTGCATAATGAGGAGCTCTTTGCTTACTCATTTGCATGATTGGTCTCATCAGAGAGTTCGGCATCTCGCTAGTTATTAGTTTTGTTTCCGTTGTATTCCAGCCTTTTAAAATCTGTGTATAATGGTCTGTGGAATGAAGGAGCGCTTAGTAGGTTATGTGTTGTACGTGTCATCTTACTATGCTCACAGTATTGGCCATGAAATAAGACTCGCCTTCCCAGTGTGTAAATTGTTCAGGCTTCATGCATTACCACCGGTACAGATTGTATGTCTTTAAGTAAGGGGAGTGTCTGGTTTTCCGGCAATTATAGTCTCATGTGTATGTGCTAGTTTAGCAGGATTTGAAGTCTTCCGCAAATGAATGTATACAATGAATAGGATAGTTGATTGGTTGTTTTGAAAGCAATGGGTTACACTATATTGCTGAAAGAACTTTTTGATAGGGTGTATGTTTTGTTATGAGCCTTTCTTTTGTTCTTCGGAGCAGTTGATGTATTCTCTTTGCACCCTGTAATATGTCTCATCACAAATTTTGTACCTTTCTTGGCGTGTGTTTTTGTCAATAGCAGTACAGCCTTTTAAATTCTTACCCTTTAGAGTCTCAGATACTGGTTTGACTGTGTATGCTGAGGTAGAATTTGTACTGACTGTGTATGCATGCATGCCAGGTATTGTCCTGAATCACTTGGTTAAGGAGAACTGTGTACATGTTAATATCACTCATAAATATTTGAGAAACATGGCGTAATTTTGTTTGAGGATGTTATTTGTTTATGATCGAGATTAATGTTTTTGACATTGTATAAATACCCAATTTTACTTAAATGAATTTGCTGATCACCGCCAGGGGTAATTTTATGTAAGAGATGTTGTTGACTTTTACTTTATTGTGTGTATGTTCAGTATTTTCCAGTGACATGCTGGTGTGGGTAGGTCCTCACTTTATGCTGACCCGTCTTGAGAGGAGGCAGCTGAAGCATCTATTATATACCAGGCTTATGTGTTGTGATTTTGGATTTTATTTATTCATTTGAGAGGCGGTAGACGTTATGCATTCTTCACACACAGTGCTTGGAATGAATGTATGTTGGGGATCTAGTGTCTGTCTGTCTGTCTTGTGTCTGTCTGTCTGTCTTGTGTCTGTCTGTCTCTCTTTTTCCAAAACTCATGATGTTTAAATTTTTTGTGGTGCGAGGTGCATTAAAAATAGTCAACAGGAGTGAATACAAGTTCATATTTCTGCTCTGAAGGTCAGGTGAGGCGTTTGTCATATCCTGCAAAGTGGCTGATTTTGCAAAAACTTAGTGCATAAATCGAAACAGATATTATTCAGGTCTGCTGCCATTATTTGAAACACTTTCTTGTGTGATGAATATTTGATGAAATTCAGGGAAAAAGAATTTCAGACACCGTAGAGTGTGTTGTCTATAATTATAGATTTTATTTGCATTCAGTGAACACTAAGGGCAATGATGCCTGCAAATTACCCCAGATGATTTGAGATTTGAGGTTCTTGCAGCAGTGATGCTGAAGATGTGATGCTGTGCTGTTAGGAAAGTGGTTCTGGAGGTTTGGAAAGATCATAGTGCCTTCATCTTTAGGATCTAATGGTGTATGGCTAGACCCTGAAGATGACAGCACTATTCACACAGCAACACAGTGACTCATCTCAAAAGACCCAAGTCTACCCAGAAGCACATATGGTAACTTGGAGTTCTCATTTAGAGTACATTTTTACCTTCTTGTGTAATATTTGTAATGGAGAGCAGTATGGGCTGTGTTGACACAATATTGTAACCAAGTGTCTGATGTGTGCCGCATGGACAGGGGTGGCCAAAAGTTGTGGTAAGTTGGTTTGTAATGAGAGATTCATTAATAAAAAAAACACAAGAGCTGATATCCTTTATGATGGTCATACATGTGAGGCCTGTGGTTACTCTGATTGACAAGTGAGACATCTGGTAGCATTGGGGCGAGGGAGGGAAGGGGGAGAGGGCACGCATGATATGCTGTGGATGTGATTCCCAGGTTTGCAGGATTTTCCTTTGATGCCCACTCTGCTGCAGTCAAGTTTTACAGCAGTAAGACTGCTTCTTACTGTGTTCATTGTGTTGTGGCATTGGTCATGATGGAATTAAGCCTGATTACAATACAAGAGCATCTTGTGTGTGTTGCTTTTTTCTTTTCTGGTGACTATACACACACAGAAATCGTGATGACTGTGCAATGGTAAATGGACTTATTCGTCATTAACAGGTTCAGAACAGACTAAAACATAGGGGCGAGTTTCTCATACTGTTACATGTTACAGGACATGCATACAGTTGCATAACTGTGAAAGGGAAGCCCCCTGAAAAACTGTGGATCCCAGTTTTAGCACGTCATGTGACATCCCTTCCTCTTCTTGCTTCCAGGTACCTCACCCATCCCTCATATTAATGAGAGACTGCAAACGTACTGTTTTTATAAGAAAATCTCTCACCTGTGTTTTTGTTCCTGGTGAATATTTTTTTAAAAGTTTCTCATTCTGAATGAAGTGTGTTGCTGCATTCTTATTACAGTGTCATCATATGTTTCAGTCTAGCTTGTTGTCTTGAAGCATCCATCTGTAACATATTTCATGTGGTGCAAGCGGTCACAGAAGAAGGGTCTGGGATTGATAGTGGCTCATGGGCCCTGGTCATATCATCTCATGGCATGCCCATTCTGCTGGTGTGGCTTCATGTCGGGGAGTGACTTGTCCTGGAACCTAGCAACGCACTGGGTAAGTGTAACTGTGTGACTGAAATGTGACTGATATGATTGTAACCAAGTTCTTTTAACCTTTGTTTACAGGCTTTGGATTGAACTTTCTCATATCATGAGGCCATTTCCATTTAAATGCCAGTTCCTGCATGTGCTGATACAGAGGGTGCAGCAGGAAATATTATACGATTTATAATTTTAAAAAGAGCACTTTAGTTAAAATGAAAATATTGCATGTTTACATAGAAGCAAGCTGCAAAGGAAAGCATTATTTTATATGGTCAGTTTTTGAAAATAGTGTCACTTAGATGAGCTCCACTGGATTCCAGGCAAAAGTGAACATGCTGCCTAACACTGTGCATCACATTCCACAATGTTTCCTGCATGATTGGTGCAACTTCAGGTGGAATGTTATCCTTCAAATCCTGGATAGTGTTGGGTCTAATGAAGAAGTAGTTAGAGGATTTGAATTTGGCGCCACTTCCATATTTTTTCAAATGGCAAGCTGTTCTGTATACAAGGGGATGAATAGAGATGTTAGTAGCCTTTAGTTGGCATGGAGCATGGTCAAGAGAGCATCATGCTTTTGCTGTAGAAGCATTCTTTAAAATCAATACTTGAGTCACAGAAACACAACAGATATTCCAGCGGCTTTTCAGCACAGGAAGAAATGGGAATGTTCTGATGCAACAAACCATTTTTAATGGGTTTGAGAAAGTCGGAATGTCTAGATCTACTGTTGACAGGGAACCCCCTGCTCATCCTTGAACCGCACATACTTCAGAAAATGTGCAAAAATTGAGAATCTCATTGCTAAATGGTCCTCGATGTTCTGCTTGTTGGCATTTGGTAGCCCTAGGCATATCGCATGGAAGTGTGTGGCATACTTCACATGAGGATTTACACCTCCATCCATACAAAATCCAGATGGTACAAGAATTACTTCCTCTTGATTTGCTTGAACAGGTGCAGTTTACAGAAAACTTTTGCTAATGAGTCACACAAATGCAGAAATTCTGCATCACCTAATTTTGTCAGACAAGGCCCATTTTCACTTAAATGTATACACCAATAAACAGAACTTCAGATATTGGACAGAAGAAAATCCACGTCTATTGCATGAAACTCCTCTGCATAGTGAGAAAGTTACAGTAGGCTGGGGAGTTATTGCGTTCTGCATTCTGGAGCCCTGTTTGTTCCAGAATGGTGGCAGGCAGTCAGTAATGGTAACATCAGATCGCTATGTGGTGATGCTGCAAGAATGTCTGCATGAAGAACTTTGCCAGGGGCGTACAAATATGCGTGTATTATGGTTTCGACAGGAGGGTGATACCGCCCACATGGCAATGAATTCAATGGAGACTGTGCGAGAAATGTTCCTAGAACACGTCTCATTTTGGAGACACAGCATGGCCTGTGCGGTCACCAGATTTATCAGCATGTGACTTCTTCCTGTGGGGTTATTTGAAGCCAAAGGTGTATGTGAATAGATCGAACACTATCCAGCATTTGAAGCATAACATCCAAGATGAAATTGCACGAATTCCACAGGACATATTGCAGAAAGTGATGGACAGTGTTAGGTGGCATGTTGGGTTTTGTAAGTACTTAATATTTTCATGTTAATGAAAGTGTTCTTTCTAAAATTATAAATTTTCTAATTGTTTCTGCTTCATCCTGTACATCGTGTTTGAAGCATTGTAAAATTAATGCATGCAAGTAAGAAGTGGATAAGAATGAATTCATCTGCCTGTGTATGAAGTTTTGAAACAGTCCACTTGCTTTGCACATCTTATTTTATGATCCTCTTTGAATGTGTTTATTTTAAGTTTATATTTCACTTCCTAAAAATATGAATTAGAGAATTCTGCTCCTATATTTTTAGTATCCTGTGAATGGTCATTGATACAAATTTTGGGGTAGTCTGTACCTTGCATTTTATACTTACCATCATATCATTGAATTGCTAAGTAAATAGGCACTGTTTGTCTCCTAATACAACTAAATATTTCTGTTGTAGTGTTGTTATACTGTGCCAAGACACTCCAAGAAGAGCCAGTTGAAAGAATGCACAATTCATAATGCAAATATCAAAAATCTAACAGACATACCACATAAAAACACTGTAAGGGATGGGATGGATGACTGGGCATATCAAAAGAACAGTTAAATAAAACCACATGCAGTTTGATTGTCTAGTGTAAAGCACAGTTGCACCAAAATGAAAATCAGTTTGCACCAAAGGGTTAACCACTGCAGACTTAAGACACATACTAATACATACAACTACATACACTAAAATACGTTCAAAGGAACATAATTTGTCCTTTCCATGTTATGATTCACATTCTTGCTATATAACTAGTGTGCTTGAAAAAGTGTCATTAAATCAATCACAGTACAGTCAACCCATTTCACTTCCAACAAAATTCTTAGAAACAGTTTGTTTGTAACAAACAGTAAGCACCAAGTTAGAAACTGTCTTGTTTCAGGATTACATGGGCAGCTGACTTTGATCTGCTCAACACACACGCCTTCCTGGACAGTGAGAATGTGATTGGGCATGTCATCACAGAACTGGGCTATGCAGAGACTTGTGCCCTGAGGTTATGCATTGGTCAGGATCAGAGTGACCTTTGAGACTTTCCCTGTTCATAATGGCTGTACCCTGTACAGACTACTACCAGTGTTAATCTGGAAAAACTGACAGTTGACACGTCTGGGGTAAGTTTTGAGAAATGGTCCACCTTAAAGTGTTGCGGCTTCCGTTGGTCTTCTGGGATGTGGTGCTGCATTGTCCTCAGCATTTTGGAAGATGTGCGTGACTTGCCTACAAGGACTGATTCGAAGCACAGTTAGACTCAGTGACACAGCATCACGTCAGAGGAGACCTGTACCCTCAGCTACACTGCTGTGGAAACCTTAAATCTTGCATTGGAAACCATTTGTAACATGAATTTAAAGGGCACTTGCTGAGTCTCTTATGTGTATACATCTGCCATTCCAAGTTTTTAAATTGAACTGATTTATCCTGTGAGAAACTGATAGAAGGAGAAATGTTGAGAAGTTATATATGTTATTTTGAATTTGGTGTGGCTCCATTCCCTGCCATGCCTCCCTTTGTGGACAGCACATAACGAAGATTGGTTGTTTTTATTAAAACCTACAGCAAATGTAACATTACAGTATGACACTAGTTACCAGCACTTGAGATGTTCTATTATTTTGAGAAGTGAATGAAATACAAATATCTTTAGGGTTTTCCACAGTGATGTAAGTGGGCTGTGATGCTATGTTACTAGTTGAGTGGCTGTCGGTGTTCGAAAGGAACAGGAGGAAGCATAAAGCCAGTGATGCAGTGTCACATCCAAGAAGACTGGAATCCCAAAATGTAAAAAGTTTGAATGTCCAGTGTTTCTGTAAGCCTGGCTGGAGTGTTGTGCGCAGAAGTGATAAGATGGGTAGCCCTACACTTGTGTTTATGGGTCTGCATGCGTGCGCGCGCGCGGGTGTGTGTGTGTGTGAGAGAGAGAGAGAGAATAGGTTCAGAATTTTTTCTAGATTCATATTCTGTTTTTCTAATTTCTCCATCCATTCTTCTTTCCCTGCATTTTCTTTCCATTTCTACATAACATGAATTTAATTTCCGTTAATAAGGTTACCACTAATCATCAGTCCCATATACATCACGGTGTTCTTATTGATTCACTTTCTTTTCACTTGACACAGCTGTTGTTTGCAGGGCACAGTTTGCATCTGTGTACTTACAGGCCGTGATACCAAATTCTCCAAGCACTTTATTGGGTATCTGTTTATTCTTACAAAGCACCCTGTTGCCGTCCATAAAAGAAAAGGTAGAACTTTCTCTCTCCGCTCCATGAAGGTATATGGGCAGAGTAGACGTAGGGTTCCACTCATTCCTAACCTTGGCACTAGGTGGAGGTGAGTGGTCAGCTTCATTCCTCATGTGCTTTACCCCTGTCAAAGCTCCCCACAGCCACTGAATAGGAGGCTGGGTGTGCTGCACAGCTGGTCTGGATGTTCTGGAGAAGAGAAAAATCTCTGGACCGTACTGAGTTTCGAAGCCTGGACTGTTGAGCCAGTTGCCTAGTTGCTATAATGACTGTGCTTCCCCACCTCCCACTGTCTGTAAGTCATTATGCAAACTAACTCTTAATCCATAACATATTGTCTGTGACAATATAAAATGACATATTAGGGCCAATAAATGACTAGAGCAATTGCAGCCCATAAAATGACACCAAACCCTAATGATTAAAATATTGCAATATGTGCTGTTGTGTCATTCACCATAATTAGGTTGATTTGGGTTCTGCTTGATCAGGGGATCCTGGAGCAGCTGTGTCATTGCGTTCTGTTAATCTGGCCTTGTTTTTGAGCCTACAAATGTGGATATTTAAGTAATACACAGTGAAGATGGAATGTTCAGCCGCTGTTAAATGTGTTAAACATTTTGTTTGTAGAGGGTCACAAAACATGTCAAGAAATGTCAGAACAATTTGTTTCAAGCCAAGCTGCAGTGTTTGTTTGGTGAGATGGTGATTGAGGAGCAGCAGCTTGCTGCTGACCTTGTGCTGACAACGTGTCAGTAAGAACAGTTACAGCACTGACATACTAGCATGCATGGTCCATGGGCTTTGAGGCTTGCATTTGCCTAACTGGTCAGCACAGGGACTTACTTTAACATTTGGTAGTCGTTCAGGAGTTGAAGCAGTTCACTGCTTCTGTGAAACATATATAGACATGGGTTTCTCTGGAATCACAGCTGGAGCATGCACTAAATTTGCTGTGTTTACTGATGATTTCTTGCCTGCTGGGATGTTGTACCTTGCACTTGTGTAGATAGCTATAGTGACCAGGCTGGAGACTGGACTACCAAGGAATTGTAGTTCAGTTACTTGCAGGGGCAGGAGATTCTCTCTTTTCCATAATATTCATACCAGCTCTGGGGCTGACCCAATCTCTTATTCAGTGGTTACTGGGAGCTGTTTCTCTGGAAGTGAAGTGGCTGGCACAGGGAGTTGACCCCTGAACCCTTCTGGTGCCACGATAAGGATGAGTGGAACTGTACCTCCATACCCTGATGTCTTTGTGGCCTTACCCTTACCTGTGTATCAATTGACACAGCACTACATCCCAGAAGACAGTAATGTCCATGAGCACTGTCACATTGATATTACAGTTCATGATTCTGTATTGCAGGATAGGGCAAACACTGATTGGTGTGGGAACCAAACTTAAGAGCAACATGGGCTTGGCAGTTATCAAGCTGGGAGTGTGCAATCTGCCACCAACTTTCAGAACAGATATAGCAAATAAGTAAGTGTAACACTAAATGGGAGGCTGAAAGTAGCACTGGGCATATCACTGTGTGTGCAAATGTGAAGTGCTGATATAGGAGTATAGTTCATCAGTGACTGTTGCATCCCATCTTTAAGGGACCTTTAAGATTCAAGTCTTTAGGGACGTGATGCTGGTGGTTTGGGAGTGTAGTTTGTGACATGTTGAAGGATTTCAAGTTGGCCAAGAAGAAGCTTTTTCTTAGATGAAGGCCCCATGCTCAAGTTCACTGTAATTCATAAATACAGTATTCCTAATGCTGAGGTGCTGAAGAAACATTGCATTGTAATTAAAAAGTTTTAGTACGTGCATAAGGATATTACAGTCTGAAGACCGTAGTATGTTCCTGAACGTGGTAGTGATAGATGAACAGTAACTAGTAAATACTCTATAGGTACTTAATGTGTAGTTAATAACCACAGGATTTTGTGGTATGAGGCTGCTGGCTCACATTGAGCAGTACAAAGGCATTTGGTTTCACTGACATCTTCCTGCAGGACTGCTGAACTCGCTGCTAGTTGTGACCTCTGCTGTGCACCGGGTTGTTCCTCTTGAGTCTCAGGGCACACATAGTTGCATTGATCCTTTACATGCATTGCTCAAGTCACTTTAAAGTATGAATGCCTTTAGTAAGTAAAAAGTTGAGGTTTTAAGCATAATGACATGTATAGAATAGAATATAGAAGTGCGGGCACCACAGTGACCGATATCAATCTTCGTGCCACCCTTTAGCTCCTTCATTCAGCAGTCCAATGCCTTGAACAAAGTGCAGTATCTTGAAAGTCACCTGGTTTCACAAAATGATGACCCAGGTGCCTGAATCCTAATGTGGCCAAAGCCTCGCAGTCACAAAGAACATGTGGGCCCATTTCAAATACCTGCTTGCGTCTATCACACTCAGGACTGTTTACCAGCCCCAGTTCAAATTGGTGTCCTTTTAGATGGCGGTGTCATGTTAGCAGCCGTGTCATTGTTCTTAGCTGGTTTCTGCTTAGATTGGACATTCCATCAACTTTGTTCAGAGGGTATTTCAGCCTGCCTCTGTCCAAGTACGTACTGCCACTGCTCCTTGTGTTTCCCACTGGTCTAGTCCCTGATCACTCCCGTGGCAGTGAATGCAAAAATGTGAGTAGGAAGATATAGGTGTTACAAGAAGACTGTTGTTAGGTTTGTATGAAAGGTTACATTGAATGACTGGCATGGACTGTTTGAAGTGTTTTCAATCACGTACAAAACTACACAGCATCCTTAATCCAGAAGCGCACATTCAAAATTATTACCCCCCCTCCCCCCCCCAACACTAAAAATCTCAAGACACAGACTCCCACTCCTACCACACTGCCAGTGCCATTTGGGGGGGAAACATATCTTCAGCCAGTATATTATTTTGATTATATCATGTATGTGCCAGAAGTAATTTTAAAGAGAAAAAGACATGATTTAACACTTGCAAGCATAAATTTTATGCAATGAAGGTTTGAAAAGTGAGTTCCTATCTCGCAGAAAATGTATGAAGTCTCTTTACACAGATGTGTGATTTAGGGAAATAATTTTATTCCGACAGTCAAACAAAAATCAATAAATATGTAGTCTGTACAATGTGCAGGGTTTTATAGTGTTACAGTGCAGTAGGTGGTAACTGTAGTTGCCAGTATGTGTTAAAGGGTTGAGACATCATGTATGACAGTAATAGTAACCTAGGAAAATGTGTGTCTTTATTGTGACCTGTATGATGTGAAGTGTGTTTGTGTTCACTCGTAGTGCTTCTATAAAATCCAAGGTACTCGACAACGCCAGCGGCCACCTTCACGCGAAGAGATGATGTACACCATCAACAGGCATCCCGTCTGTGCTACATTCTCCTTCAGAGATGGTCAGTACCATGCTGTAGAGTTCCACCCATCAGCTGCTGCCAGAGATGTTACGGAGATTGTGAAAAAGAAGATAGGTTATTATGAGACAGCCATGAGTCAGTCCTTACATTTCAGCCCCTGTGCCTGTAAGGGACAGTGAAATCTAATATGCAAGGTAAATATTTGTTGTTACAGGAGATTGGAAGAAAATGTATAATGAAATGCTTTATGATTTGTACTCCTTACCAAATATTTTCTGGATGATAAGATGGTGAAGGATGAGATGGTTGGGGTGGAAGAGAAATATGTACAGGGTTTTGGTGGGGAAACATGAAGGCAGGAAGCCACGTGGTAGGCCTAGTCATAGATAGGAATGTGGTATTAACATGGATAATATAGAAATAAGACGAGAGATCATTAACTGATTTAAGTGGTTCAGGACAGGGAGATGTAGCAGACTCCACTGGACACGGTAACAAACTTCTGGGTTCCATAAGATTCGGGGAATTTCTTGACTAAGTGAGGAACTGTTAGCTTCTCAAGAAGGACTTCGCTGCATATAGTTAGCCACCGGAACAAGTATGATTATGTTGCTGTGTTCACTGTGTGTTTAAATTAAAATTGCTGTCATTTTGTGTCGCTTCTTTTAACTCTGTTAACGCAGAATTCCTTGAAGGTGGAGTAGTCATCATCTCCTCCTCCCCCTCCTAATCATCATCATCATCAGCAGCAGCAGTGCAACTCATAAAGAGTCTTGGCCTTCTTCTGAAGTTTCCTCCATTCTTCGTGATTCATGGCTGTTGCCCACCAACTGCTTATTTTCAGCATCCTTGCATACGTTCCCACATCATCACCCTCCTCGTGCAAGGGCTTCCCACTTTTCTTGATCCTTCCAGTTGCACATACATTGGTCTCCTAGGCACAGAATTTTCCTCCCATCGTAGTCTTGCAATCCTGATTATCACTGAGAATCTGGGCTCTTTGAAAGGATTGTACGGTTCTGTATTATGTCTACACCTCCACTGGTCATGGTCCTTAACAGGGCCATATATTCTTCGAAGAGTTTTCCGTTAAAATACATCCACCATTTTCTCATTCATTCAGGACAGTGTCCAACACTGTTCCGTACAAAACTGTTGGACGTACCAGCATCTTATATACTAAAATCTTCGTAATCCTAGATATAAAATTAGATACAAAGTGTTTCTGGAAGCTGAATAAGCTCTGTTTGCTACTGCAATTCCATTTTGAACGTGTTCTTTTATATTATTATCCTTAGTAAGTATTGTACCCAAATGGGTAAAAGTATGTACATGTTCAAAAGTGTTTGGCTGTATTTCCAAAACAAGTATATCCATCAACTTTCATGTGTTCATGGCTGTATATTTTGTTCTGTTCTCATTTATTTTGAGCCGAATCCTCACAGCTGCACCTTCTAAGGAGCAAAACGCACCTAGCAGTTCGGTACATGTTCTAGCTATTAGAACTACATCAATCTGCATAAGGAATTAGCTGGACTGATTTTGCAAAATATGTCCACTAGTCTGTATGTGCAAATCCATAATTGCCGTTTGTAGGGCTGTGTTAAAGAGGAGATGTGCTAAAACATCTCCTAGCCTCAGTGCATTAGTTACATGCAGTGGATCTGAAAAGAAATTCTGCAAACGTATACTAGATTATGTGTTTTCCATTGTGCTCTCACCATTCTGGTCAACTACTCTGATATGCTTAGTTCATTCATCACTTTATACAGCTGCCTTCTGATGACCAATCATACGCTGCTTTGAAGTTTATAAGGAGGAAGTGTATTTCAATCGTGTTTTCATGTGCCTTTTCTAAAATCCGTCGTATTATGAATCGGGCATCACTTGCTTATTTAGCTGGGCGGAAACCATACTGATACGATCCCGTTTTGCTTGTGTATATGGGGGCAAGCGTGCATTAGTAATATTAGACAGAACTTTATATGGTGTGTTTAATAATGATATGCCCCTATAATTTGCACATTCCAAAAGATCACCTTTCTTATGCATTGGGCATTTTATACTTCTTTTCCACACATCTGGTATCTTCACTTGTGCCCATATCTTCCTGATCAGTTCGTAAATTCATTTTATAAGACTTTCTCCACCCAATTGTATTAATTCTGGTGGAACTGTGTCTGTACCAGGAGATTTATTATTCTTCATTTTATGGAGTGCCTTCCTCTCTTCCTCCATTGTAAGTTGAGAAACTACCTGGCTTTCAGCTGAAATACGCTGTGTTTGTGAGGGCTCATAGGTAGGTATTGTTTCCTTATTCAATATACCATTGAAGTGTTCTCTCAAACGTGTCAGAACACCCTCTTTATGATATTGATCTTCCTTCTTTACTTTTACATATGGTTGTCCTTGGCTTGAAGTTCTGTCGTGTACTATTAAGCTTTTGATATAATAATCTCACTGCTTCCTCCCTTCATGCAGGTTCTAGCTTGTCTGTTTCCTCATTGTAGAAAGCCAGCTCCTTCTGTCGGTGTAATCTTTTTTTAGCTCTTCGTTGGTGCCCATACTCTTCCTCTCAGACCCTTGTTCTTGTCTGAGGGATTTCCCTGTATATCTCATTTTTCTTGTTTGTGACTTCTTGGTATTCCTTATCAAACTAGGTTTTTCTTCTTCCTTGTGGGAGCTTTCCAATTACATCTTGTGCTGCACAAATAATGCATGTCTTTAAGAGTTTCCAAACATCATTTACAGCACTAGTGCCAGTAATCTCAATTGAGGATCGGCCTAATAGCGCAGTCACTAGTTCTGCATATTGCTTTGCGGCACTTCCATTCTTTAGGAGGTCCACATTAAATGTCTCCATATGCACCCCTTTCTGCAGTTTACTTCTGGCAATCCTGGCTTGTATTTTGGATCTAAATTCTCATACCTGTTTTTGTTTGCCAGGTTGTACATAATATACTTCATACATCTTTCCGAGGCAACTTCCTGGTTTCATACCAGTAGATTTTTACTGTGTAGGTTGATAGTCATACGACAAACACCGTTCCAGCAGGACTGGGATTTGATTTTGTGGTTTACTCCCCTAGGCTGTTTGGCTTTACCACGCCCAAAGAGTCCCCCTACCTTCCTTATGGACTGCTACTTTGTCTGGTCCCTGCCCTTCGACGTGTCTGGCATGGGTGTCCCTACCAGCAGAAGATGGAGTAGTAGGCTAGTCAAAAGTGTTTGTGCTCATTTGCAGCACTGGAGGGTAGGGCCGTGCCATGGCTGAGTCACTTAGCTGCCGGCCTTCCACCGTGGAGGCCCAGCTTTGATCCTGGGTCAGTCCACATGGTATTTGTGGTGCACAGAGTGGTGCTGGGACAGGTTTTTCCATGAGTGCTTTGGTTTTCGCCAGTCAGTTTCATTCCACCAGTGCTCCATTACTAGGAAGAGTACAAAGAATAATCATCTTCATCTTCATTGGGTTGCACAAGGAGCCTTAAGGCTGTGGTGCACCTGTAGCATCTGCTGTGGGGCTCTTCTCCACAAAAAAAAAACCGCAAGGTATCACATTCCAGAAGAGACTAATCTTCATTTTGCAGGATGACAGCATTATCATGATTTAAATGAAGTGGCATGTGATGATACGTGTTTTCATCTAAATATGTGATGCACAGAAGGCACCACAGCTGGGATAGCATGGACAGTACAGTGTGTAATGCCACACGTTATATGTTGGGTCATGAACCCCAAGCTGGTCACCTCTCCACCTGCTAATACGATTGAGCCATACATCCACTCAGCAGTATTGAGAGTTCCTGGTTGTAAGTGGGTCTAGCCAGGTTACACAAAACTATGTCAGCAGACTTCTCTGCTAGGAATCAGGGCAGGCCTTACTACAACCAGGAAGCTGGTCTGCAGCGGCAGCAGAAATACAACTTATAAAATGTGGGAGAAATGTTGGTCGTGAGGACAGACGGGGTCTTGCTGGAGGAGTCCATGTTGCTCGACGGTTAACTCAAGTAAGGACGACAATCACGTGGCTTCAAGGGTCAAGATGGCTGGAACCATACTCTGCACCATGCTGCTGCTATTCTGCAGACCAGGTAGGACCCGTATCATTGCTGAAGGCTGCTGAGGGGTGTATGGCTCTAACCGACCAATACTGTATGGTATATAGTTATCAGACTCTAGATCTGGCCAATTACCTGTATGTCCATTCCTTTGGGACTTTCATATGTTGTTATATTGTAGGCCTAGTGAACCTGTGTTTGATTCCGCATTAGTGCGCACCCAGCCCCATCCTGTTACTGCACCATAGTCTTATTCACGCCACGATGGTTATTCATCCTAACTGGATAGGGGGACAGAAGCCCCATGGTACTACCAGGGTTGTACCTCTGTCGGCCAGGCAATAGGGCGGGACCTTCGGAAGAGGCAATCCATGGCCAGACCGACTAACCGGCAACCAGACACAACAAATGGTGGCATCGGTAAGGTTATTATTACCACCGGAGCCCTCAACGACACAACACAGTGACTAGCCTACGGGCTGGACAAGCCAGGCTTTGATTCCTCACAGGGGTAGGAGATTTTTTTCTCTCCTGCAAAATGCTTATAAAGGCCCTGGGGCCTACCCAGTCGCCTATTCAATGGGTACTGGTGGCTCCTACCTCAGGATTACAGTAGCCAGGGTGTGAGGCTGACCACGTGTCTCAATATAGTGCCAAGGTTAAGAATGATTGGATCTGTACCATTATGCCCCTTTGTATGCCTTCATGTAGTGTGGAGGGAATGTTTACCTAACTCATCAGAGAAAGCAGGAGAATCAAATTGTGGCATCATGAGCTACAGTACTGGTCAAAACTGCCTCATGTTTTATCACTGGTAGTGAGAAGGAACAGAGTAAGGCCATCTTCACAACAGCCCAACCAGCTCTCTTTTTTCGTGTTCCCCTCATCCCTCACCCCCTCCATCATACTGTAATTTTGAAGATTTAAGTCTTCTGGGATGTGATTCTGTGTGATTGGGTGAGAAAAGTGTTGGGTACTGTGTGGCTACTTACCTCAGTGGCACATCCTAGAAGCCATGAGTCCTAGTAACACTGCTGTGAGGAGATAAGGTTTATGTTTGATATGTGTGTGTGGAATGTTGTACATTATGTTTGATGTTCAGTGCTTGTTTGTATCATTGTGTTGCTTACTGGTGTTCCAGATTGCCAGCTTGATTTGAGAGTATACAGAAGTGCTCCTACAATCCTCTCAAAGTGAGATGCAGGAACAACAATGCAAAAAAGTGAGGAGGGAACACTTCTAGACCAATTAGCATTTTACAAAAATCTGTGCCTGTCATAGATTCTGCTGCAAGTTAGATACAGCCTGGATGGTTACATGTCTGCTTTACTGAGACTAACCTGCTGGCTGTAGAAAGCTTAGAGTTTGGAAGAACAGCAGATCATCAGATCAGCCCCCAAAGTGTAATGGAGATATTTTCCTGGCAGAATGCAGAGTCTCGACAGCATTGTGTGCAATTTGCCTAGTCATTCTGTGTGTATGTCTCTGTACTGAATTTGTATCCTGGCTGTGCGTTATGATAATGGCAGCAATATGTGTGGTTAAGTTACATGCTGAGATTGCATAATCCCCAGTTACAGGTTTTGAATTATTTTTGTTGGCATTGTTATAGGTGTATTAATTTAGGTTTGTAAGTATGTAAGGTAAGTAAGTATTTAGGGTGATGTTTTACCAGGATATCTACATCTTAGGTATTGACTGATGCATATCGGTAACATACTATTTATTGTGTATATATGACACTGCATTTGAATGTAAGGTATAGTGTACAATAAAATATGTTTAGCATCCCTCCTTCCCTTCCCCCCATCCTTGGAAGTTTCCATTTAATGTGCGTTGTTTTTACATTTGTGTTCCATCATGAATAAAGTATGGGGGGGGGGGGGAGAACCAGGTGCCCAGTCAATTGGGGAAAAACAGGACAGAAAGAGAAACTTGGGAATTATAAGGGTGGCAGGCAGGAAAGATAAGTCAGGTGGGCGCCGGAGGTTGTTTAGGTTGGTATGGCAGATGAGACTATGGAGGTAACAATAAGCAAGGTTGGCAGGGCAGGGGCAGTGTAGGCAGTTACAGCAGGTGCTTCAGTCACTACAGTGATTGGTGATGGGAGAGGTTATGAGAATTTAAGCAGCTGGTAGACTGGTTGGTGTATGGTGTGTGTTTAGTGGCTAGAAGACTGAAAGATAATATTGGAAAGTATCCTGGAAGATGAATTTTAACAGATTCAGGAGGTTACAAAGGCATGGATGGGGTTATCCTTTGAGTGATGTGAGAAAAGTAAATTTACCTCTAGGAGGCGGAATAGGTAAACAGACCTCTAAATGGTAGTGACTTAATTCTTGCACTTCAGTACTAGTTGTGTGTAGTTTCCCCACTCACGGAAAGGCGGTGTTCACATTGTATAGGAGGCTGGGTTCGTAGGGAAATTAGGCCACTGCAAATCGATCTTCTAGTCTACAAAATCAGCGTGGGAAATTAGTCTCGCAAGGTGAGGTTATGCTTTTCATACTCTACGTGTGCTGCTGTACTGTTCTACTCGCAAGCAGTAGGGATAGCGATTGCGGTAGTAAGAAGTATATTGTGTTTATTCGTGGAAATGCTACGCGTGGTGCTCCAAGTATTTGAGCTATTAGCCAGTTTCCAAATCAACCGATTGAAGGGGGTTTTCCGCCAAGAAAATTGAACGGAAGCCATGTGCTGTCACGATGACGTTGGTTCAGTTGTGCCACGGTAGGGTTCAGTTGAGTTTGATGTGTGCATTGGGAGCAAGAGTTGTCTGTTAGATGTAATTTGGTCTTTAATTACTTGGGATATAGCATAAGCCCGGTAAGTAGTGGGAATCACTGAATACCTTGTGCTACTGTTGACAGGAAATAGTGGAAGTGGGCTACTTACGCGGTAGGTGTCGCCTAATACAATGTCGATTGGCGAATTTGCAAGCGCTGCCCCGGTTAGCGCTATTCTAAATAAGAATACGAACCGTAGCGCTCACAGACAACGTCGATACGTGCTGTGAATGTGTAAGCAGTGGGATTCGTTCAGGTTTTATGCTTGCTGGTTTGATGTTATTGTGTCAAATGATATACTATGGAAAGCTTGCTCTATATGTGTGATCACATGATACCGTGCGGTTTCAGTGGGCTTCCATAGGTGGTAGGCAAATTGTTGTCAATTTAAGGGAAGCAGCAGAAAATCTCGTGTCTGAGTTTACCGCCGTTTCGGCGTGAAGGTATAGTTAACCGAAAAGATACTTCTCTCTCCAAGTAAACTGTTCTTCGTTATGACCAATCGCAAGACAACATACATCGTTTGTGTGCATGCGTGTAAATTTAGAGATATAGGTTTTCAAGAAACTCCCTACAAAGCAAACGAGAGGTACCTTGTTCAGCTAAGTGCCCTTCACGGTTGACCAATCGCAGTCAAACTTACTCAGTTTGTAGCGCCTAGGTGTATAGTGGCAGTTAACGAAGTTTGAGGGACGTCGCTTTAATGGAAGGCTGAGTCTACCGAAAGGTACTTTGTTCTCCAAGAAAATGGACGTTCATTATTGACCGATTGGAATAAAACGCACATCGTTTCTTGCGCGTGCGTGGTAATTTCCAGGTATGAATTTTCGGGAAAACCCCTCAAACCCAAAGGAAGATACGGACGAAAAGGCACTTGTTCTCCAAGTACAGTGCCCTTCAGTCTCGAAGACGAAACATTTTGTAGCCTATCCGTGCAGTTTATGAGTTTGATGAGAGTGTCTTAATGGATTCCATATGCTTATAATGTGTATATACAGATCTCTTTCTGGGGACTTTGGCTATTTTTTAAGATGTTTGCATTTAATTTTAAAATGTCTACAAAAACCAAAGACAGTTTGTAATATGTGCAGAAATGCTTGTTGATTATATAACAGATAATCATCGGAAGAAACAACCGTCCCTGTTGTAATTCGCGTAGTTTCATCAACTCTTCCAACATTATGGTGGCAATGAAGTCACTCATCAAGAGCAACATGTCTGCTTTAATAACGGGATTTATAATCTTCTGGAAATATTTGTAAAAGCATCATTCCCTTCTTTGGTCTCAGTTGGGGCATATATACTAATATCTGTGAAATCTCGACTAATCTTGACTCGCATTTGAATTATCCTATTATTCCTGCAGATACAGTTATCAACTGTTTTCTCAGATTTTGTGTACTATTGATACAACACCCGTTTCTGCTCGAACTTTTTGACCAACGCCACTATAAAACTGAAAACATTTTCGAGTTTCTTTAGAATATTTCAATTTCCGTTTTGTTCCTGTAATAGTTGCAATTCCTATGTCTTTCTGTGCCAAAATATCATTTAATATCTCATCTTCTCTTCCGGATGTTGCAGTTATACCGCTGATACGTGGTCTTCAGAGCCACGTTTGTAACAACACGATGCTTTAATGCCACTAAATTTTTGGAAGGGGCTTTCCTAAAAATTCATAACCACAAATTTTCACGCATGCTCGAAGAAACCATGTAAGTTGGGTTGCAATCGGTCAAAAATAAAACGGCATATAACTTGAACAACAAAGTATGTTTTCGGCTGTATCTACGCTTGAATTGCCGGAATTCTCCTGAAGCTCAATATTTGGCCGTTCGAATGCATGCTCTACTTCGAGAACAAAATACCTTTCCCGCTTCGTCTGTAGTTGCATTTCAAGGATTTTTCTGAAAGGTAACACGTACCTGGTAGTTTCCAAACCTGCGCTATACATGATGAAAATTTGGTTGTTATCGCTCAAAAATGGATGCTTTACTCCGGGAATTACGTGCCTTCACGGCTATATCTGGTCTTCAGTTTAATCTCCAGTTGCAGAGCACAAGTTTCGCGGTATTTTTTCTCACTGTACTAAGTCAAGTCAGTTCTATTAGAGCATAAATCTTTTCTGACAAAAACATATACTCCAACTTTCTGAAATTTTGGCGAGAATAACTAGGTCCTAGAGTATAACGAATTAATTTAAAAAGAAGTAAGTCTTGCTCAACCATATGATGTTCCGAGAAACACAGTACATGTGGATCTATTTGAAGCGAACTTGTTATTTCTTCACATTTATTTCTTATGCTTCTAATATTCTGATGTAAAATAGAGAGTGAATGATCTAAATCGATATTTCCCACTTTCCTAGGTCCACAAGAGTTCATCATTTCTTGTTCTTGGTTTTTTTTCTTAATCTACTTGATGCACTTAATTCAACCTCCTGTAAAGGGCGAACTGTTTTCAAATTTTTTTGTTGCATATGCCCTTCTTGAATTCCGTTACTTTCCACCACCGTGTAAAATTCGTTCCTTCCCTTTTTTGGATACTTGGTGTTGACTTCACTATTGCTAAAGTAGGAAGCTGTGCCGTTGTGAAATAATTGTTTTTTTGTAATTTACGCCATTTTAGTGTAGGTGAGATTACTTCTTTGCCAGTTATGCCGTCTACAAAGTAAAAAAAAAACTTTTTCAGGACTTGAATGTCTGGTGGTTTCCGTACCAGGTGCTCGGTCGTCGTGTTAGTGATGTCATGTTAGTTAAGTCGTATTAGTTAGAGAGGCGGCGGGGATGCAGGCATATACTCTGACAGGTTGCTTTTCTGCCGACCGATCTATCGTCGTGTTTGTCATGTTAGTTGCTCAGTCGAAGAGGCACACAGATGTCGCAAGTGGTCATGTGAAATCTATCTGTAGATCAGAGATGGCAGAACAAGCGAAGGCACGAATCCCATATTGAAGTGTTGTCACGGACATTAAGACCCTTCTACGTATTCCGTGTTGACATGTCGCTAGGTGTACCATCCATACAGACGTAATGTGCTTTCCGCAATTGGGGTTATGAAAATTCAGAAACACACTAGGAAATGTGATGGTAGAGCTGCAATAATTTATAAAGAAAGGGGTACTGCGAGTCTTGTATCTTCCCTGCCCGATACAGGGTAACGCCCTGCACATTACTCAGAACCACAAGATGGCGGCTGGTAAGGAAACATGTGATCGGGGACTAAATATAAATACATCTAGTTCTAGTTTAAATGTTTTAAATGAACAATTATTGGATGAATGTGCAGTGATGTATAAGGATCATGAATGGACTCAAGTGGAAATAGAAAATTTAAACAAAGATATAGATGAATTAAAATCTCTGTTGGCACTGGCCACGCGAAAAGTGGCAATTGAGGTTATACAAGATAATGTGAATTTATTAATAGCAAAAACTGCAAGCTTCATGGATCAAACTGCAATAGTGACAAGCAATGAATCAAACTGGAAAATGGTGTGTAAAGGAAAGAAAAACGTATCCCTTAAAGTAATTTCAAAGGAAACAAGACCGATTCCTGTCATGTGTAATCGTTATGAACTTCTTAATAAATTAATGGACAGGGAAATAGAAGTTCAAGATGTAAAGTCTTCTCGACAAAGGAACGAGAAGAGTAAAGGAAAAGGAAAGGAAGAAAAAACAAGACACCATGTACTGATCATCGGAGATAGCCACGCGAGGGGAATGGCAGAGGAACTTCAACGTAACCTGGACAAAAAGTTTGAGGTGCAAGGTATTGTGAAACCTAACTGTGAGCTATCGTCAATCTTAAATACAGGAATAACGGATATAACGAATTTAACAACAAAGGATGTGGTCATAGTATGGGGAGGTACGAGAGATGTTAGCAAAAATGAGGCAACTGCAGGACTATCTCACATACGAAGGTTTGTAGAAAAATATAATAACACTAATGTATTAGTGATGGAATTACCTGATAGATGTGATCTAAGTACTAACTCCTGTGTAAATGTTGAGTGTAAGAGTTTCAACAGAAAGTTAAGAAAATACATGCAGCCCTTCAAACATGCATCAGTAGTAGAAATTTCCTGTAATAGAAATCATTATACAAGACATGGACTACACCTAAATTATAAAGGAAAGGAGCTTTCTGCTAAGCAAATCAAGAGAGAAATTGAAAGGATTTTCAGAGAGGTTATATCTATTCCAATACCTCTAAATTGGTTGGAAAAAAAAAGGAAACAAGAGACAAAAGAAAGTGATGAATGCAATGTTATTGAGGGAAAAGAAAGTAGTCTGGTAATATTATCTACAGATGTTGAGCAAGGAAAATATGATCAAGAAAATGAGATAATCAGCATTGAAGATAAAGAAGTAGTTTCTAGAAAGTTGCGCAAGGCACCTGTAAAATTAAATAAGGATTTTTTATGGACAAACCAGAGCAAAAAAGAGGTGAAAAAGAAGCCAATAAAATGACTGTGGATTCAACACATGCAAAGTTTAAAATCTTACATCATAATGTGCAAGGATTTACAAATAAACAGTTAGAGTTGACAGTTCTGTTGAATACAGAATTACAAGACCTGGACGTTATATGTCTCACAGAACATTGGCTGACAGAGGAGCAAATAAGTACAATAAAACTGAATAAATTTAAGTTGGTAAATAGATTTTGTAGAAAGGAAACTAAAAGAGGTGGTTCCTGTATATTTGTTAGAGAGGAGTTAAATATAAAGGAGGTACTATATACGCAAGAATTAATGAGTGAAAAGGTATTTGAAATATCTATAGTAGATATACCTGCCTTAAGAGTGACTTTAGCTTGTATTTACAGATCACCCCAAAGTGAGGTATATAAGTTTATGGATAAATTAGAAAATCTTATTGTAAAGATACAACAAAAAGGTAGGAGAGTTATATTGTGTGGTGATTGGAATATAAATTTTTTACACAATAGTGAACATTTGGAAGCATTGCAAAATGTATTAGCATCCTATAATTTAAGGAATACAGTAACCTCTGCAACTAGAGTGACTAATAATTCAGCCTCATTATTGGACGTTATGATTTTAGACAATAATTTTGGTCCTAATTCAACGGAGGTATTGAATCTAGGGTATTCTGACCATTTGGGGCAAATACTGAAAGTGTCAGTGATAAAACAGGAATATAACCCAATGATATTAAAAAAAAGAAATTTTTCACAAAGGAACATGACTCATTTTAAAGATTCACTGTATAGGGAGGAATGGACAGATGTCTATTCAGCCAGTTTCGTAAATGATGCATATTGTGCTTTCCTTGACAGGTTTTTAGATTATTTTAATGCTGCCTTTCCAGTGAAGCTATATAAACAGAAAAAAATTCATAATAATGGATGGATTACAAGTGGTATAAAAAAGTCTGGTCAGAGAATGAGATTACTAAATGACCTCAAATATAAAGTAAAGCTTTCCAAAAATGCATTATATTACATCAAAAGATATCAAAAAACTTACAAGCAGGTAATTTCTCTTGCAAAAAAACAGTATAATGATACCTTTATATTACATGCAAAATATCCAACAAAGGCTATGTGGAAATTAATTAATAGGAAATTAGGTGAGGTGAGAAATCACCAGGAGGTATACCACCTGAAAACGAACTCAGGAAAAATAACACATCCTCAAATGGTTGCTGAGGCTTTAAATTCTTATTTTATCGATAATATAGAAGAAATCATAGAGCAGAATGAAAATAATAAAGTAGAATGTAGTAATTTAAGGTTAATGAATTTAAACCAGCATTCTGTGTTCTTATTTCCTGTGACAGAAAATGAAGTTGAAAGGGTAGTTATTAAACTGAAAAGAAAAGCAGCGACAGGAGTTGATGAGATCCCAGACTTCATAGTAAAAGATTGTATTCACCTGTTAAAGAAACCACTATGTTTTATCTTTAATTTGTCTATAACATTGGGTTCTTTCCCAGACAGGATGAAAGTGGCAAAAGTCAAGCCTATATATAAGAAAGGGAAAAAAGAAGATATGGGCAATTATAGACCAATTTCGATTTTACCAACTTTTTCAAAAATTCTTGAAAAAATTGTTTATAATAGATTAGTTTGCTTTGTCAATAAACACAATATCTTATCCGAAGATCAACATGGCTTTTGGGAAAATAGATCAACAGAAACTGCATGCCAGAATTTTATTGAATTAATACAAAAAAGACTCAATGACGGAGAACATGTACTTGGAATTTTTCTAGATCTCTCAAAGGCGTATGACCTTATAAATCATGAGGCCTTGCTTGGAAAGCTGGATTACTATGGAATTAGAGGGATAACTAAAACATGGCTAGAGTCTTACCTGTCATCCCGCTTACAGTATGTAGAAATAACGGCAAAGACAGAAGATATTTGCAATCACAAGTACACATCCCCATGTAGGATAATAAAACATGGTGTCCCTCAGGGATCCATTTTGGGACCCCTTTTGTTCTTATTATATATAAACGACTTACCACGGTATGTTCAGAATGCAAAGGTGGTTCTTTACGCTGATGATATAAATATTGTATTAACTGATAAGGATTTAACTAGACTCCAGGATAGAGTAAATAATACTATGAAACAACTGGAATTATGGTTCTCGAATAACAGTATGATTATAAATGTCAACAAAACTAAAGCAATGTTATTTCACTTAAAAAATAACAATGTCATTGATGCTCCTCACATACTCTATAAGAATGAGAAAATTAGCTATATATCTCAACTAAAATTTTTGGGGATCCATATTTCTTGTGCCCTTACATGGAGCACCCAAATAAAAGTGTTGTGTGCGAATCTTAGTAAGGTTTGTTATATGATAAAGATGCTGAAAGATGAATTGAACCTTTACATGTTGAGAAATATTTATTTTGCTAAGTTTCAGTCTGTCATGAGATATGGAATAATTTTGTGGGGTGGGGTAAGTGAGATTACAAAGGTCCTAAAGGTGCAGAAAAGGGCT
>BLKM01001471.1:557142-593986 GCA_013340265.1 Coptotermes formosanus | reverse complement strand
AGGAAATAAAAGATGAAAAACACGATCTTTTGAAACGTTTGGCACTGATGTGCTTTCGTCTTTGCAAAATCCCATTCACTCATCATGCAGCACAAATATTAAAACTTGAAATGCAGAGTTTGAATTGGTGTTTCCATGGAAACAGAATCCCTGGTAGCGCTATTGTGTAGCCGTCTGGGTATCATAACAAGCAAGCAGCAGTGCAGAATTGTGCAGAAAAGAGATAAGGAGCATCACCGTTCCACCCACAAGGACTTCCCCTAAATTAAATTAAAACTTCTTAAGTCATTTTCTCTGAAATTTGAGACCTGATTCACAGCAGGGACGTAAGAGGCAAGCAGATTTTCTTAATTACATAACTTTACTTATTTGATGATCTTTAAACATAAACAAAACAGGAAATATGCGTCTAACGTGAAGTTCCGGAAGATACTTCTGCTTCCCTCAGCAGATGAAACACAAACATTGTTAAAAGTACACTGCTTAGTCCTATGAAGGGACCTAGTGCATTTCCCCTCAGTCGGACTGAACGCTGTAGGGATTCATCATCTTTTTATGTACCTTATGTCATAATCAAGGACAGGGAAGATGAGTTGGACCGATCGTGTGAGAAATGAAATATTACATAGAGTCAAGGAGGAGAGGAATATCCTGCATACAATAAAAAGAAGGAAAGCTAACTGGATTGATCACATCTTGTGTAGGAACTGCCTGCTAAAACACGTTACTGAAAGAAAATTGAGGCAAGGATAGAAGTAAAGGGGAGACGAGGACGAAGTTGTAAGCAGCTACTAGATGACCTTAAGGAAAATACAGGGTACTGGAACTAGAAAGAGGAAGCACTAGATGATATTCTGTGGAGAACTCGCTTTGGAAGGGGCTATGGACCTGTCGTAAGACAGACTATGGAATGAATGACTGAATGAATGAATGAATGAATGAATGAATGAATGAATGAATGAATGGATGAATGAATGAATGAATGAATGAATGAATGAATGAACGAATGCAATCATCCCAGTGTAAGCCCAACCTGGGTCGACAATAAGCCAGAATAATCGACAAAAATCTGTATGTCGATAAAAATAAAAATATTTCGTAATAATGATTATTAATGAAGCGTAATATACCCAGGCCATAACAGTCGATAGTAATCGACAGTAATCCATAGTACTTCATGTCAATGGACAATAATCGAGAATAATCGACATTAATTGATACCAATTATTGGTGGAATTAAAGCTTCATTTGCTCTAAGATTAAAGAACGGACAGATGATCGTCATATGACAGACACGTGGCTAAATGTATCTGATGAGGAGAGCAGAGCCAGGGGGCGAAACACTTTATAATTTTAACAAAAAGAGTACGATGAAATTATTGTAACGTGTATGCCACATCACAAACACCAGAGTCACAAGGCTTTATGTTTGACATGTCATATCATGCTAGTACGTTAGTCGATGTATAAAACGCTGGAAGTTGCCTGGGTATTAATTAACCAGTTGTCATAGTAACAGTGGTCACAGCTTTGTACAGAATATTCAGCGATGGCAGGCAAGTCCATCCAGTGCCAGATGTATACGGAAAATGTGCGTACTGCCGAAACATAAATAATGCGACTAATTTTAACACTGCTAACTCCGTGCATTGTTCTGTCATCAGTCACTAAAATAAGACCCAACTAAATGCACAGCACATTTAGTGGGCCTTATTTTAGTGATTAATGCAGCTGAAGTTTATCCTACGTAGTCCATACTACCAGTAAATACATTGCAAATCCGGAAAACTACCTCCACATCCTTAACCTCTGACCTTTGTATATCATATTTGTTTCCCTTTACGTAACTTAACACCTGCGACACTATATTAATTTTCTCGTTCTTTGTCCAATACCGCTGCTGAGAGGGGCACACGGTGGCGCTGTTGGTTGAGGCACTACTCTACAAGCTGGAAGTCCGCGGGTTCGATTCCCGATGGTGTCACTGGAGGTTTTCATTGACTTAATCCTTCCGGCCGCACTATGACCCTGGAGTCGACTCAGCCTCTAACAGAAATGAGCACCAGGGATATTTGCTGGGGGGGGGGGGGGTAAAGGCGGCCGGTGCGTAGGGCTGACTACCCTACCACCTTCATGTGCCGATTGTCTTGAAATCTGGGAGCCTCAACCTCCTTGAACCCTAGGGACTTCCGCTGAGAGGCTGATGGGAATTCTGACGAATAAAGTTGTTTTTATATCTCCTCAGTTCACATTCAAATTTCAGTTTCAGTGAATTTACTGCTTTGTGTATCAAAATACGCTTACGCAGCGTTACGCGTTTGGGAGTAGCAGAAACATAATTGGAAGTACAAGCGTATTTGCTGCCGTCTGAAGGCTAAGTTATTAATTATTCTTTTTAAAACTGTACGTTTAGAGATCAGATTATTAAACCTCGACGAGTAAAAATTTTTTCAACTCGAAAAATTAAAAGCGTGACGCCTAAAAATTTGAGGAGCACTGTTTTACCTGCGGGGCTATTACTGCAGTTTAGTTAAAGTTTCTAGACTGTGTTGCTTAGACCCTCTAACACTTTGGTGACAGTAATAACACGCTGATCCTTATCTCTCTTGTTGCTCATTCTCTATTTGACGGTCCATCATTACGTGTCTTTGTAATGTTGGTAAACGTGGCAATATCTTGATTCTGCCCATCCGTAGATATTACCTGTCAGCGTGTATTCCTTGCTTGACATTAGAGTGTCAGCCTTCTATCCAACGTAACACAATTTTTAATGTAATCTATAATTTGTAAACTGAATTAAAATCGAATTATACGAACTAAAACATGGCATACAAATTTTTGGTTACACTCTAATATCTGAACCGGTAGCCTATATAATAAAGATATGAAGTTATCACGGACCCGATTATGAATATTATTATTTTCTGGAATGCTATATCATGTAATCTGATAGACAGGTACCAGAGTTTCGCAGAAATATATTGCCTCCTTCTTCAGTGTAACATAGTTGTGTTCTGAAGGCGCAGGCTACTAATACTTCGAAACGTGAGTACGTATCTGTTAAACAACGCGTCTTCATACAGTAGAGGACTTTTATCAAAGTATTTGTCACTGTGGTAACTTCAAATCGCATACGCGCGGATCTCTGCTTGAGGGGCCAATTCTTTGCGATTGCCTGGTGGGTCAAAACGAACCGACTATCAGTGAAAATGACTGTATGGACCGCCAGTTTCAACATTCACAAATTCTACGTTCTGCCCACACAGTGTATTTATGTGTTTTGTACGGATCTCAGAACAAACAGCGATTATTTCCCTATACAGCATTGATGGACTGGTTTTTATAACCGAGATTCAGTGTGTTTACTGCGCGGTACGGACTGGGTCTTTAAATATAGTTCCGTTTTTTTTTTTGTCTTTGAAGGTTTGGGACTGAAAATCCACATTGCACTGTAGCCCTCCCAAGGCATTAATTTCAAAATTTTTGCCAAGACGCAGCTGTCCCAAAGGGATCAAAGTTTCATCTTGCTGGCCTCCAAACTCAAAACCGAGTCTCGGTGCTCACCTTCTTTCCCCGGCTGCACACTCCGAACAGTCCACTTCGAGTATGGTGCCTTCTTTACTTCCCGTCAGTTTACCCTGTTTCCAGTCTACCTTTAACATAAGGACGAGCGGGCACTCTCTGGGAGCCTTCTGAGCAGTAAAATTTTCTGTTTTCTTTTGCAATAATAATAATAATAATAATAATAATAATAACTGTAGCGCCTGTCACTGCACACACACACACACACACACACACACACACACACACACACACACACTCATCCTCGTTTCTTCAATCTTGTCATTTTAGTTTTGTAATGCTGAAAAAGAAGTTCCAGGAATTAGACTGCCGGTTCAATACTCACTCTTTGTTCCGGAGCGGTAAGGCTGTGGTTTCTAACCGGAGCATGGGGCACGGTTTCATCCCGTTTGCGAGGAGGCGGCAGAGGGTCCAGAGGCAGTCCCCTGCACAGTACTTCCAACGCTGCAGCCATGTAGGGTGCTCAGAGCGAACTGACACACTTATACGCAATATGCTGAGATTCAAGGTGAACAAGGCTACAAATTGTTGACTTGTTTGCTGCGTGTCTTGTTGTTTTACAGCTTTGGCTTCAAAAATGTCTGCTGAAAAACATTTCTCAACCAACTGCAGTTATAAGGGGAACATAGTCCAAGAAGATAACACTTTATAATGTTGTGGCAATGTGCAGTTTGGTATATGTGAACTTTCTGGCCTTCAGTTAAATACAGCAGGTTTCTTCGAAACGTCGGTAATTCCTAGTGCCCTTCAGAGCATCACAACTCAGAAGACAAAGTGTCTTGTAGGTATTTACTCATGCCTCGTCCAATTAACACCGGATTACAGGCTTAGCATAAGAACAACTTCTTACTGAAAGGACTTTTTATCGACAGGGCAATCAAACACATTTCGAATTGAAAAGACGGTCCGTAGGGTCAGTGTAAAGCTTGGTTTGTGATGCTTACTGAATTACTAAACCTTGCTTTTCCCCTTCCAAAATAAAAGTCCTACAGGCTGAAATGAACAGAGAATTAAAAAATATTTTACGCTGTATTGCAAGGAAGATTTGATGAGTGGCACATGTGGCACGTGCGGAGGGAAACGAAAAATGGTTACACGGTGTAGTGGGCACACCTGCAGGAAAGAAAACGCTTGGAAGACCTAGATATAAGTAGGAGGATAACTTTTTTTTTAGTGGTGAAGGACCCCACAGCAGACGCTACGGACGCATCGCAGCCTTGAGGCTTATTGTGCAACCCTGTGATGAAGATGATTATTATTTTTTGCCCTTTCCCTAGTAATGGAGCACCGGTGGAATGATACTGGCAGGGGAAAACCGAAGTACTCGGGGAAAAACCTGTCCCAGTGCCACTTTATACACCACAAATCCCACATAGACTGAGCCCGATCGAACAGGAGGATAATATTAAAATTGACGCTAAGGAGAAAATAGACTGGATTAATCTCGCTCACGATAGGTACAAGTGACTGGCTGTTGTGAACACGGTAATGAGCCCGCAAGCTCTATTAAGGTGAGGGGAATTTCTTATACAGCTGAGTAGTTATTAGCTTCTAAAATGGGATTTTGCTCCTCGGAGTTAATTATTTTACTGTATTAATCATATTTTAAATAAAAGTTGTGAGTCTAGACTAGACTTTTATTTTATAGCTCTTAAATTTTCTCATACGATTAGTTTTTAAGAGAATTATTTTATGAGAAATGGCGGAAGATCAATTTGAGTTTTCAAGCAGTAGTTATGTACAAACGTTATGAACTAAAATTAATTTCTTATGTTATTCATACCGTGTATAATCTATAATTAATACATCATCAGGAGGTTATTCTCCCTGATGATGGCATTCCACTGCCGAAACATGTAGGAGCTTTATAAGTGCTTCAGAATGTATTTTATTAAGTGTGTAAGTTGGTTTATGTCTTGATTAAAATTAATTTTATCCACCTGATTGCGACATAGACTTCCAACACCGAATTTAACATAAATCCGTTCAGTTGTTTTGGAGCTGGAACCTTTGGACGGATGACCACACACACACACACACACACACACATAAAACTTAGCTTCCACTCCGTATAACGAACATGTGAAATGTGTGCTAATTAATAATACTGTCAGTTGCTGAGTTTACATAGAGTCGATATGAAGTATTGTGGGAATAAGGCTACCCAGAAGAAACCTAAGTACTTTGACAGAAACTTGCACCACTGCCATTTTATTTAACACACACCCCGCCTGGACTGGCCTATGGTCGAACCTGGTACTCCGCGGTGAGAACCTGGTGACGAAACGCATGGCACATGGCACGCATGCGTTTGAGCAAAAAATGTGAATTTCATAAAAAATATTACTATTATGTCCACATAGTTTGTTATTTGCGATGTTTTTATCCCGAAGAACAACAGATAAATTGCCAAGCAAGGCGAAATTACAGACGCAATAAATTGAAGAAACCGCCTAGAAAGAGCAAGTTCTAGTAGTTCTAGAGTTTGCCCAACAGATGTCGCGGTAGTCCTAACGCAGTTGCGCCCTCGTGTCGAGAGTCGGCGTTCGCCATTTTTGGAGTGACCATCGGCAGACAAGCAGGGAGCGGTTGAGAATGAAGGTTGTTGTCAGATAAGGTGGTGTAGTAGTGTGTTGTATACTGGGCGGCTATCGCTGGAGAAGGCTGTTCCTGTCTCGCCATCACTTACTGTCTTCACATATCAGGTGAGTGCAACTTCGCTGTTTCTACAGAGGGAAATGTGCAAGTTCTGTGCATTGAAAGGCGTTTGGTCCTGCGTGTAGTGTGTATCTCCGTCCACAAGACTTTAGTCTCTGTGATACAAGTAACCACCCTAGGGTCAGGGTACTGTGGTTATATTTAGAAAAGCATCCAGACGCCGTGAATGCCAATGAATGTGTGTTTTAGGTGATATGTTGGATCAGTGTGGTCGATCACTCTTGTCACCTGACCACGAGGGGTGTGCATTACAGCCTTATTGATTATTACATGGGGCAACATTATAGTATAATGCTGTATTCATGTTATTCAAATAAGTTTCCTGTTGCATATTGTATGCGGTCACTTGTTCAGTGTAAATAAAGTACAAACACTGTGTGATGTCTGGCAAGGCATATAAGCGGCACGTGCGAGGTATGATGTGTCTGAATGCAACTGCTGGGTTACCGGCGTTGCCACGACAAGGGAATGAAATAAACGGATAACGGAGAGGTCGTAATGCGGCGCCTGTCCACATTAAATCTTTCAGCCCTCTCACGGATGTAACGATTAAATTTGGTATTGAAGGGAAGATTTGATGACTAAATTAAGCTCATACTGATTTATTAGAAATCGTTTGTTTAGGAGAGGAATGAGGTACCAAATCAGTTTTTGCAGTAACTCTGAATCGGATGGATGATTCGAGGACGGCGAAGAATGAACTGGGAAGGATGGTAGTAGGAAATGTTTGTGGCCTCATTTAACTCTCGTGGCAGTTGCTTGTAGGCACATAGAAAAATGTTGAAAATTTTAAGTCGGGATATTACGGTCACCCAAAGATTGGAGTGTTCAAACCGTTTGATCGGATGAAACAGGCATGTAGTGTGGACAAGTTTGTCGTGGGGGAGGTGGGGAGTGCATAAAAGATGGGACCATTTGGGACACGTAAACATGGCTTGTTGTACCGTAGTATATTGAAAGTGGTCTTTGGAGCGTTGAGAACATGGACTAGATTTGATAAGCTGAGGATATGCACCAGTGGGTGAATTTTGTGAAAAGAGTAATGAACCTCTGTTACTTAAAAGACGGGGAATTTTTTGACAAATTGAGAGAGTTTTATTTTCGCAAGTAGGACTGAGTTGAATGAATGTTAAAGTGATGACGTATTTAAAGCAGCACCTGAAGAAAATATTTTATAGTTACGTGTGTTGTGTAGTTCTTAGTTATTCGTGCATGTAAGAAATCCATAGTGGTGCCTGTTGTTTTGTTTGGGTTTGGAATTTGGTCTCCCACATTCTGCGAAAGACATTGTCCAGCAGGGTGCTGAGGAAAGTCTTTGGATCTAAGAGGTAAAAAGAAACAGGATAATGGAGAAAATTACCAAATAAGAGCTTCATGATTTGTACTCGTTTACATATATTATTATTATTATTATAAAGGTGTGGTCAAGGAAACTGAGATGGGCGGGGCATGTGGCACGCATCTTGGCGAAGAAGAAATGCATTCGAGGTTTTGATGGGTAAACATGAAGGGATGAGAACGCATGGAAGACTGGGCATAGATGGGAGGATAATATTAATTTTTTCAAGAGTGACTCATCGAAATGACTACATATAAAAGTTTGCTCTCCACCTCATACAAAACAAAGAAACAATAAATTTGATGTTATACATATTCTGTACAATAGATTTATTAGCTTGTAATTTATTCCAATTAATTTCACGATAATAGCTTTATATAATTTTACTACTCTGTTGTGTATCTTCCTACATGTTTCGGCTAACATTAGCCATCTGCAGGGATGTTATTAACACAAGGGAGTTTTCATATTGATGTAGGAACATATCGTAATTATCTGTGTGCAATACATTATAATATAAAATAATTACAACATTAATATTACATGTATAAGCTAAAGTAAGGTTAAGAATGTAAATTAAGAGTAGGCAGTTTGTATTACAGCCCATTTCTTCTTGCGCATAATGATATTGTTTGCACATATTTTGTAATCAAACGTGTGTAAATATCATAATATGTAAGGTAAAATAGTACATAATCACAACTGGACACTCTTTTAAGTTATATTCTGAACCTGATTTTAGCTTCTGTATGCATGTAATATTAATGTTTTATTTTAACTGAGTACACAAAGCTTTTGTACTTTTAAGTGTCCAGTGTTCATTGTGGTGCCCTATGTTTATCACATAGAAACATGTCGGGACTTTTGTGAAGTTTTGTATACATTGTATTTTAATTTCTTGTACAAGTTCTTGAAAATGCATGTTGTTATAATAGTACGTACACGGAATGGACAATTTTTGAATTTGCAAAGACAGGAGTTTTAATAGTTGCGTGGCTTAGTCTTCACTGTAGCTGTTCGTTTGCAGCGACGATTTCTTTTCAGTCACTGCAGTTCCTTTCTGTCTCTGCGGGACGCCACTGTCGAGTCTTGTGTGACGTGTAAGGGAGCCGTCATCCCCACGAGACGGGGTGTTGACCTGAAAGTTCTAGCGTCCCATGACGGTCTGCGAGACACTGTAAACTTGTCTGAAAGACGGCGGATGACGGGAGAAGAGACTTGCTGCGTGCTACTCTCTTCTTTGCGCGAACGAACGTGCAACTTAACGTAGTATTACGGGGAGTGTGAATTATACGGTGTTGTCAAATTGTGACCACGGACGGCCCGATCATAAAGCGAATTGCGGCACCATCCAGGGCGCCGCGAAGTTAAATGGGGGCACCAGATTCGAGGTAAAATATGAAAAAAAAAAGCGCAAATTTGAAGCTAGTTATATGGTGATTAAGAGAGCTGGAACCATTTTACTGTTGCTGTTAGATGGCAGAGCGTGCAGACATACGGTCTCATACGGTACTACCCATTTATGTGACTTAAGCAGTGGTTGGTCTGACCGACAAATCAAATATTTTCTTGTTCTGTATAAACCTCAGCAAAGGTTTGCCCTTCGCTGGGCCCCTCCCCACTGTCGAGTGAGCCCAGAGTTCATGGTTCACCGAGGGCTCCAGTTTCTAGCAGCTAGTCCAGGTTTGGCCCTGGTTATGACGTTGCCAACAAGCTACTAAAAGCGAGCAGGCATGCACTCCTTGTGCCCGGCTTGCCCGGCGTCATGTAATGAAACACAAATTATTTTTGTTGGATTTTGGATATGCCTTACAGTATGGTGACGGGACTTGCAGCCGAAGGTTTAAGCCATGAACCCCAAAATATGAAGCGGGAGCGTATGGAATTGAAATGGCGTTTTTCAATAACCTAAGCACCAGTTGGTGTCTGTGGTAACGAGCGTTCCGTAGTCCAGTTGCAGTTCCATGCAAGAATGCCGTTGCAGTACAGTGGACCCATTTCGTTCGCGGTGTAGGTCTCTCGGTCATTCGCGGCCGCGCTTCCGTAAGGGCGCGGTGCACGCAGAGGCCGCATGGTGCCGCCCATTAGCTAGGTAAGAAACGCGCCATACGGAGAGTACTGAGGTGACACTGTTCACAGTTGGGGTTGTTAATTGTGGCGCATGAAGAGGGCATTGAGCGTGGGTACGGTCGGCCCTGACTGTTCGACAGTTTATTTTCGTCAGTAAATAATAAATAAATAAATGAATAAATAAATACACAACATATGCACGCATACATACACACATACCTACCTACCTACCTACCTACCTACATACACACATACATACATACATACATACATACATACATACATACACACATACATACACACATACACACACATATATAACACACGCATACATACATACATACATACATACACACATACATACATACATACATACATACATACATACATACATACATGCATGCATACGTACACACACACACATACGTACATACACACACAGACACACACACACACACACACGCGTACGTACGTACGTACACGAGATGAGGGGCAAATGTTAAGGCCAGTGCCTCTTATATAAGTTACGGTGACTCCACTCTCGAAAAAGTGGAAATGGCCTGGGGTGTGGGTGAAGGGTGGAAATGGAGGCTGTTGCAGTATGGAAATGTGTAAGGATATGCAGAAGACAGTAACCTGTTTCTTCGCCAAGCCGTCTGTCCCCTGTATGTATTCTATCACGCTGACAACTTTCATCCATGAACACATCCTTCCTGTAAACACTGACAGAACTTGCTTCGTGTTTAAATCATTATTTTACATGCATATCATGTTTTGTGTGTGTTTGTTTCCCCTAACCCCATTTCTTGTATAAGGCCTTACGTTTGCCCCATCCCGGTTTCTCCGTTTGCGTGTGTCAAGAACGTGAACGGCGAGTGTTTGCTGTATTGGCCTTGGCGAAGTCAGTTCCGCTGTGCAGTTCTTCAGCATCAGCATGTTGGTGCAGGTTAGCTAGTCTTCGTCTGTCGAACCTGCAGCAGCCTGCCTGTTTACAGTGCAGCGGGCGGTAATGTTCGTGTCCGCCTGATTTGCCTAACCGTGCCGTGTCATACTACAGTGTGTTTCAAAATTGTGTATCCAGTTTTAGAGAGCCGAAAACTGTTTATATAACATGTGGGTTTAACCTTTTAAAGCCTAGCCGTAACTTTACATACGACTAGGTTTAACATTAAAAAATTCTACGTGGTGCCCACATTGTGTTTATGTGTTTTGTACGGATCTCAGAACAAACAGCAACTTTTGCCTTATAAAACATTAAGAGACTGGTTTTTATAACCGAAGTGGAGAGTGTTTACAGCGCGGTACGCACTGAGTCCTTATATAAAACCGATACGCTTCGTCTTTAAAGGGTCAATAATTTTGGTTTATATCTAACAGTGTTAATCCCTGCCTTATGTGAAGCTGAAGTATGATTTTATACATCTTCTGATGTACCTTCGTTGATTCATGATGTAAAGTGTGGATCTCATTAATGTCTGCGGTTTGTGTTTGGAAACACTTTCGTATTACTAGTGTTTTCAGCTTCGCCGCGATGTACATAAGGTCTGCGCTCTTCTGGGATATCAGGCAGCGTAGAGTGGCAATTCCTTACCGACGTTTCGGGACAACCTATCGGTCGCACCTTCGAGGGACTTCGCGACCCTTGAAGATGGGACGAATAGCTTGTCCCGAAAAGTCGGTACGGATTTTCCACTGTACGCTGCGTAACATTCCAGAAGAGCGCGGATTTTAACTTTGCCGTTAGATTAATGTTTAATGGAAAAATGGTCATTGCGACAGTAATATGCCGCGTTTTGAATACCATGAATATTACTGTGGATACTCCTATAGCCACGACAACACTGAACATGCGTTGTCATTGGTGCGTCCTGTTTGTACATTCCTCCTCGGCCATCCCAAAATCGTAACACGGTTTGATGCCAAAAGATCAACCATGCTCGAGGCACAACTATTTCTTTTGTCTCAGCGCGTACCTCACAGAGAACATCAAGACAACTGTGCTGGATTGCTTCAGCGAGTACTGCTCGGAGAGCCAAAAGTTTAACATTGCAACTTACCAGCTAACGAACGAAAGAAAATCAGTTTAAGGCGTGTTCACGAAGTTGCGACAAGCGTCTGATAGCTTCGTTGTGTCTAGCCGTCCGTCCGTCCAGGGCAGCTGCACCCCCGCTGGACGGATTTTTGGTGAATTTTGTGGTTGGGGAAGTTAGTAAGTTCTGTGTTCTTGGACCTACATACATTTATGATTAGCTTGGTTGCTGAGGTTACTATGTGCGCCATATTTATCTGCGTTACCAAGAGATCAGATGTTCCTGTGGTTAGCTTTGCTGCCTTGGAGGTAGTCGGACTAACTGCTGCACGCCTTAAAATCGTCAGCGTGCCATTGCTACCCGAATATACAGGCATCTACCCAGCACCCCATTTAGAACAATGTATTTCAGTTGATTTTTTGAGAGTTCACTACCCATGAGAAAGCTCTCGTGACCAAAGTTTGGGTCACGACTCTGGGTTTTTGAGAATCTCGCTATCGGTGACTTCCCAACCCGTTCGTATAACGCGGAGTCGTCTGAGGTCTAGAAGGAAAAAATTTCTCTTCACCTCTCTCTGCTCTTCTCTCTTATACTTCATATTTTTGTGTGTATTTATTTTCATTTTCTCATCGTCTCTCAACATCAGTTTTCTTTCTCATTTATCTCCTTTCATGGCTACGTTTGTTACTTTCCATTCTTCTGTGCCACACAGTGTTGCTTTCTGTTAACCCTTACGTCACACGTTTTACTTCCCTTTGTGCGTTACGCAATGTAACGTAAGTAGTTAACACATACTCGTTAATTATGTACTGTTTTTGACTCACGAGAACAGCTTAGACTTTGTCAGCATGGGTGGGTTCGGTTCGCTTGTCTACAGGGTGTCCTTGTGGAGATAACATACAGGTACTGTTAAAAGCCCGTCTTGTCACTGAATCTGCCCCAGTTGTTGGTTACGATTTGCCAGGTGTTTAGTTTATAACCAGTCCGAAGTCAAATTGATGCACAGCTGTAACCGACAGGCAACGAAAAGCAGTAGTATTAACTCGCACGCACAGTATACAACTGCACTATAGCCGAAATGTATTTTTAACTGGAAAACCTTTGGTTACTGGTCAGAAACGGCTAACGGCCTCACTTCCCATTACGCCAAAGTTACGAAAGTCAGAGGCGTTTCCGTAAGTCAACAGACGTACCTGCGATTTCTCTGGGTACTGCCAGCCAGTTCTGTGCGTGGGGTCGCTCCCCTCTTTCGCCGCCAGGCGCGGGCCATTTTCTTTCGCAGTGAGGGAGTAATTTTACGAACTCAGTATGATATGCGTGGCATTGGAGGTTGTTTATACAGGGTGCAGCAGAGCCGACTGACACTTCTAGATGTAACGATAGTATTTTATGCGATAAGAAATACACTAGTGTTATGCCCAAAGCAAAACACTTTATTACTTATTTATTATTTTGATATAGAACATAGTGAAGGTGGTCTCCGTTACTTACAGCACGTTGTCTTAAACGATACAAAAATTCCAAAACAGCTCTTCATTTATGCCTAGGCCACGAGATTATTGGCGAGCAGAGCGACCGCAAAAATTTGGTTTCGTTTCTTAGTTCTTCCCTGTTCTACCTACTTGTTCACACTAGGTGTAGAGGGTTTTTATTTTCACTTGATCACAGTCGGTAGGAATCCTCTGGACCAGGGATCGGCCGGTCGCATAGACCTCTACCTGACAACACAAACACTGTACAAGACAAACGTCCATGCCCCCGGTGGGATTCGAACCCACGATCCTAGCAAGCGCTCGGCCGCAGACCTACGCCTTAGACCGCGCGGCCACTGGGATCGGCGCGACCGCAAAAGTGCGTTTTGAAATGTGTCAGTCGGCTGTGCGCCACCCTGTGGTACGAAGTGTAAGGTCGAAGTAAAATTAACGCCATCCATTTTAGGGTTCTCTGGTTGTGTGTGCTTATAGGTCTTGTGAATATTACAGAACTAATATGTACGATTTGTCAGGAGGTTGGGGGGGGGGGCCGGGTGAAGTAACGACGTGGCGATCGCCCAAAATAGTTTCGCCTAACAAAAGGAAGTGATTCGTATAAATTTTTATGGTGGCTTGGACAGGCCCTGAGGACTGTAGAAGGTTGAGGCTCCCAGAATTTCTAGACAGTAGGCACATGAAGGTGGTAAGGTTGTCAGCCCTACGCACCGGCCGCATTTACTCCCCAAGAAATATTCCTGGTACTCATTTCTGTTAGAGGCTGAGTCGGCCCCAGGGCCATAGTGCGGCCAGAAGGATTATGTCAGTGAAAAATTCCAATGATACCATCGGGAATCGAACCCGCGACCTTCTGGTTTGTAACGCAGTGCCTCAACGGACTGCGCCACCGCGTGTCCTAATTGAAATAACAGCCTAATAAAATCGGCTTCAGAGCTGTGTTTAATTATGCGGAAACCTAAACTGCACGACGCTGGCAGCAGTGTTTACTGAACGTCGCTGTGGAGTTGCTAGACCTTCAGCTTCATGCTCAGTTGCTCCTGGGTTTGAATCCCGCTGTCTGACTAACGGCATTTTTTCTTGCTTTTCCTTGGTCACCTGATGCAAACGTGGAACAGTACTTTGCAAAGTAAGTAACGATTATCTCCCTCCACAGCGTTTGCGTTTTATAATGTTCAGTAATTCTTCCATTGGACGCTGTATTACTGGTGTATTTGAAGATAATCCCTATATCAACGAAAAATCAGTTTGTCAAACTGGCACTTTGGATCGTGGTTGGTTGCACTGCAAGGGAAGGTGTTCACATTGCTTTCTGTTCAGTGATTAATGGGGGCCGGGGCATGAAGCTGACAGTTCATTTGCATGTACGGTCAGTGGTAAGAATGATGGGAGCTGTGCCTCCATTTCCTCATAAACCTTCATGGCGTGCATGCGGACCTAACTTACCTTTGCCTTGATTTCACGGTGATTAGCTTCTAACTAAGCAATATGAGCTGTCAGGGCTCGTATGAAGTACTTCTGGCAATATCTGGTCGTTGAGGAAGGATATAAATTAAATATCTGAATCCAGTACATTCCATTTTGTCATATAAGCTGTGGCTAGTGTCCAATAACTGTATTTTCTGATGGTGGTATCTCTGCAGATTCCTAAACCACAGCGCCTCGTCGGTTGTCCACCGTAACCACATTTCCCAAATTATTCCCATAGCGATGACCCAAGTTTTGTTATCACGGGGATGGTGTACGCTGTGAGTGCAACAGGGCGCCGTGTGCTTCATGCAGTCGTATGGCGGATGGTTGAATTTCGAGCCGTTAAACTTTGTTTGCCTTCTGCGATTGTTACCAACGATATGAAGACAGCAAACACAAAGGGTTTTACAGTTCTGCTATTACGCGTGTTTCTTTAACGCGAAATGCCTGTAACGCGATTGATGAAAATGTGAAGGCTGTTTTATATGCGCGTGTTGGCTGCATTGTCATTGCAGAAACCAGCGTGAAGATACAAGGTTGGATGACGGGTCAAATTTTTTTTTTCTGATCTGACCCTACTGTTATGACAACGATTTGGTATAACACTGAGGTCTCTGTGGCATTATAGCAGAAGTAGCTGTACTGCCACTACTGCTGGTACTGATACTACTACTGCTGCAGCTACTGGTACTACCATTGCTGCTGCTGCTGCTGAGTTCTTCAGGTTGGGATAACGCGAAGCTGTAGTAGCACATGGACAGGTGACTATATTACGCTGCCAGTGGTCCTGTTGGCAGGTGGTACTGTGCCAATGACACTGCTGTAAGGATTTTGATCCTTTTAAATAGGAAGGAAGTCCTCTGAAAAAGCATACACGCAGCTGCACAGTGCTTTCAACGTGCCACGCTATCGGCATGTTTATCAGTCTTGAATAATTGTTAAGGAATTTGTTTTTATATTTTTCTTTCGTAGTCTTGACGTCTTCTGCCAACTTGTTGCGGGCGTAGAGGTTATTGTCTGCGCTTGATCACACTCAGCGACACAGCACACACACAGCACACACACACACACACACACACACACACACACACACACACACACACACACACACACACACACACACACACACAGTGGGTACGACTCCTCTGGACGAGGGATCAGCCCGTCGCGGAGACCTCTACCTGCACAACACACAACATTCACACGAGACATACATGCCCTCGGCGGGGTTCGAACCTGGAATCCCAGCAAGCGAGCGGCCGCAGACCCACGCTTTAGACCGCGCGGCCACCGGGATCGGCGAAATTACTTCTTTAAATATAAATATAAATTAGGGTTAAACGATGTAACGCCAGATGCAGAACAAGTATTGTAATGGTAGTAATAATTCAGTTCAGTTCACTTCAGTTCACATTTATTAAAGTGCTAGCTGATGAGCGGAAGGGCCAATAACAAAACTGTCACAAAATTATTAAAACACACATTAAACCGATAAACACAACAAAGGGAACACAAAATAATGGTCAACTGAAGTTCGGATGTGTGACAAATTTAATTACAGGTTAGGTGAATAATTAAAACCAGAACTCCAATGAAGCGTGCAACTAACGTTAAATCTGTTTCAGTGTTCCATTTTGCTTACTAAATATATCTGTACCATTGGATACCAAATTTACAGCTGTTATTTAGCGGAAGGGCAGTTTTTTGCGTGCTAGAGAAAACTGGGTGATGTTTATAGTGTTGGGCGAGGAGGGAACGCTGAGATCCATATTATCAATAAAGCGAAGACAAAATTGTGACCTTATGAAAGCGTGAATGAAAAAATAGCGTGAAGGTGGTGCCTTCTAACTTGTAAAGTGTGTAACTTTATAAGCTGAAGTTAGTGAGTGTAAGAAGTATGGGGGGAAAAAAAACTACTGAAGCTTGGAGCTGCAAACTTGATTTGGATGCGTTCCAGCCAATTGGCATCGGCAGTCACCATGTTGTTTCAGACAGGCAAGGCACATTCTGACTGCGGTCTGTCTGGGGTGTGATATAACAGTAATAAACAGTAAATAGTAGAAAACGAATAGGGCAGCGTAAGTATGAGTCCAAATATTTGGACTGATTGAGAAAATATGAAGACTTGTTGGTGAAAAGGGGGTTCGGGGTCCAAATGTACGCCAAGATCTCTCATGCAATCAGTACGAGTTACACATATGTCACATAGTTCGTATAATAGACGTAAAGTTCACCCTGGAACAAGCCACGAAAACCTGGGGGTCTAGTAGAGGTGTAGTTCTACTCTTTCTGTAACGTTGGCAGTATATGGTGGGTGGGTAGTCAAGGCCACGTCCCGGCCGCTTTACCCCCGCGAAGGAGAGCCGGTACACATTGCTCAGAAGTTTGGGTGGGCCCCAGGGCCGGTCTGGACGGCTGCGGAAGATGTCGCCCCCACCGGAATTCGATCCGCGGATCGTCCTTTCCCTAGCGAGCCTCTATACCGACTGAGCTATCCCGGCGTTTCGCGCAGTTCCGACTTAGTTAATTACGCAGGATTTTCTTGTACAGGTAATGACTGGTTTTATGCACGTCAAGTTTTATGTCGTGCTGAGAACACCAACCGCGAATAGAATCAGTGTCAGACTGTAGAAGTCCAAACTTATGGTATAAACAATTTAGATGTTGTCAGCAAATAAAAATATCTAGAATGCTCGATAGAGTTGCAAAGGTCACAAATAAATATATTAAACAGCAGAAGCCGAAGGACATCCTTGAGGAACGCCAGACACGACTTCAAATGGTGTTTAGTAAATACCGTGGATTGGAACGTAAGAACAACAACCATTAATAATAATAATAATAATAATAATAATAAATAAATAATAGATTATGAATTTGGGCGAACTCAGTCGCACAGTCGCTATCTGCGGCAGGAATCGAACCCTTGTCTTCCTGATCGTAGCCATTAAATATGCACCTAACGTCGCGGTCCAGTGGGTAGTTTTCGGGGGGAGGTTCCAGGTTCGAATATAGGTCCGGAGTCTGTCCAAACGTTTTTTGTTGTTTTGCTCAAGGAAAATTCCAGGACGGCGTGTTGGCGACGAGCCATTCCGTGTATATCTTTCCCAGTTATTGAGTAATAGTATAATTCAATTCTATAGGCCTAGTTCTGTTCAGGATGTTGGTATACAAACCAGTTACTTTACCGTCTGAGCTGCGGTATAGATCATTCATCGACTGTGGGCGGCTGTGTTTAGTAATGCGGCACCATCATTCGCCAGTCCAAATCGTATGGTAAGATGTGGACTGGCGGTTGAGGAGGCACACTATCAGCCACGCCTGCCCAGTACGGACTGTACTCGAAAATTTACGTAGGATAGTGCTTGGAGGTTATTAGTTCATAAGGAGGAGGTGCGAGGATAACGTAAGTACTGCCCTTGACCGATGTGGACACCCGTGACAGTGACAGCATGGGTAAAATTTTTTTATCTCTGCGCTAACCTTGCGCAGAGAACATGAATCTCTAATACCGCGTTTAATCACCTTCCGCTGTTCGCCATTTGTTAGGTGTCAAGTTTGTAACAAGCCTGAAGCCAAATTTACGCAATCTCTAACCCCAGAGAACACACCAGAAAATAATAAAATGAGCTCGCACGCATAAGACACAACTGAATTTCATCCCATTGTATTGTTAACTGGTATACACCAATTGCTGTTTATTAACCTTTTAAAGCCTAGCGGTAACTTTACGTACTACCAGGTTTAACATTAAAAAATTCTACGTGGTGCCCACATTGCGTTTATGTGTTTTGTACGGATCTCAAAACAAACAGCAACTTTTGCCTTACAAAACATTAAGAGACTGGTTTTTATAACCGAAGTGGAGAGTGTTTACAGCGCGGTACGCACTGAGTCCTTATATAAAACAGATATGCTTCGTCTTTAAAGGGTTAAACAACTGGACGAAAAGATGGCGTATCAAACTAAATGAAGCAAAATCAGTTCATGTGAACTTTACGAATAAAGAAAAACAATACATATTGGTAACCATCAATGACAACCAAATACCGCACTCAAACACAGCGAAATACCTCGGTATGACGCTAGACGCTAAGCTTCGATGGAAAGTCAGTGTTAAAAAGAAAAGAGAAAAACGTGGTCTCAAATACAGAAAAATGTATTGGCTGCTGGGAAGAAGGTACACCCTGTGTCTACATAACAAACTTATGCTTTACAAGCAGATCCTAAAACCCGTCTGGACATATGGTATACAGCTATGGGGATGTAACAAACAGAGTAATATTAATACTATTCAACACTTCCAACACAAAGTGCTGAGGAGTATCGTCGATGCACCTTGGTATGTGAGGAACAGTGATCTCCACAGGGATCTGGAAATAGACACTGCGGACAAAGAAAAAGATTCGCGCGGAATCAACGAGGATAGGCTCCACCAACACACCAGTGTCAAGGCTTTACAATTTTTGGACAACAGTGATACAGTGAGAAGTCTTAAGAGGGTAAACCCTTCGAGCTAGTATAAAGTGCCAGTGAAAAAAGCAGAGTTGTGCCAGTGAAACACAAGAGAAACGTATCTAACTACAAATGCCAAAAACTATGGAACGCCACACGGTGAACTCTTAGATTAAGATTAAACGTAGCATTTTACGTCAGAAAAAAATTACTCGTTAGTCTTAAGACCGGTTGTAATAGTAGAAGCACTAAAGAAAAAAGACAAAAATTGCTGTTTATACACATCTGAAGGTTTGGCTTCCCTGTGCTCTTCCACTACCCAGGTCAGATGTGTTCCCGTGAGTCGATAACGGTACGTAGTGAAGGGGCGAAGGAGGGTTGGAACCTGGCGGTTGTCGTGTCGCAGAATCTGTGATTTGGATCATGCATGGTGTCGCGGCCTGCAAACTTCATGAAGCGGCCACAGTTCGGATCTGTAGAACGTGCTTCCCGTTGTTTCCCATGCTAACGCCCGCATTTCGCCTCTTCTTGTTGCTCTGGCCGTCTCAGTCTGTAGCCGCCAGTGGGTACCGCCCCGGCGCCGTCCTCGACCATCAGTTCGTCTGTGACTTCAGTGTGATGAAGATAATGTGTGTATTGAAGTGGTGGATTGGAGGCAGGATGGCTCAGTAGGCTACGGGTTTAGATTTCTCCAGGGCACAGATTTGTTCTGCGCCGTGTCCAGGGCGGCTGTGGGGCGTACACAACCTCCTCTCCAGTGCTACCGGGGCTCCTTCTGGAGGGAAGGTTGTTCAGCAGCCTGCGTCTGATGCCGAGATTAAGAATATGTGGAGCGAGAGATCCATTTCTCATAGTCTGAATGACGTGATGCCTAATGAAGTACAGGAAGTTGTATTTTTTGGACGAGCACGTGTAAGAGTTATGACCAGGAACTCTAGTGCATGTACAGGATGTCTTTTGTCGTGTCCATGAACACGGCAGCTGTTACGGCATGTACCGGCGGATGGTGGCTTTCTTTGCATTAAAGCTGCCCTACCCGAGGGGGCATGATAAAAGGAACACACCACGTAGTACAAAATTGCGCGTCGTATCATGTGATTTTGAGTATACTGTACGTGCTTCGTATTGGCGAGGTTCTGCGTTGAAATCTGTCGTCCGGAGATCGGCAGTGTGTAGTTTTTAAGCGCATTCCCATAATTTCGAAAAGCGAGTGGTAGCTTCGTCTTGTCTGTCCGTCTGCCAGCTGACATTAAACAACTCGGCTCCCAGTGGACGGATTTTCATGAAATTTGATATATGAGTATGTTTCTAAAATCTGTCGAGAAAATGCAAGATTCATTAAAATCCGACAAGAATAACGGGCACTTTGCATGAAGATCTATGTACATTTATGGTAATATCTCGCTAAATTTTTCTTAAAATGAGAAATGTTTCAGACAAAATTTGTAGAGAAAATCAAAACACATTTTATATTGAATAACGTTTTCCGAAAATCATGCTGTTTATGATATAATGTGGAAAAATGTGGTAGAGCCGGACAGGTCACAGGTGGCAATATAATATGCGGTTTGCCTTCTGGATAACTAAGGCTACAAGCATGCTCCATCCGCAGTCTGCAGACGCGCATTGCCGTCACATTGGGTGGATCCATAGCACATATTTTAGCTTCACGATTACGCTGAGTAAAGATTGTTACCTTGAAGATGGAGGCAGCAAGTTCTGCCGCAGCTTTGGTTTTTCTGTGCTAGACTGTGTGACGTCACATGTAAAAAGCTAATTCAGTTCGTATTGTTTTAGGTTATGAATTGTCGTTGGTACAGTGAGATGTGTACTTAATATCGCTAGTGCTTTGTTAAGAGTTGGATCGCAGTCTTACGGCACCTGTATGCGCGGGCAGCTTCGCTACAGCGTGGAGTACGAGGGGAGTGGGGATCATAGTGCGAGCGGATGGACGGGTCAAATATACCTGCAGCAGTCGTCTGTATCAGAAGTCTTGGGGTTTGTGTTCTTACCCTAGTACGCCATTTTTATTACGTTTAATGCCTTTTACATAAATTTCCATACGTCATTCACCCTTTCGCGTCCTGGACTGTGGATTTCTGCATGGCTTCCAGTCTTACGCAGTGCTGCGGTTCAGTACGAGCGTTCGCTGACAGTGGTTTTGTTAGGTTAATAGGCAACAAGTGGCCTGGGTAGCTCATTCAGTATAGCAACTCGCTACAGGCTGGACGATCTGGAGATCGAATCCCGGTGGTGGCGATATTCTCCGCACCCGTCGAGACCGGCCCTGGGGCGCACCCAGCCTCTTGTACAGTGGGTACTGGGTCTCCTATCCGGGGTTAAAGCGGCCTTGGCGTGGCTTTGACCACCACCATATCTTGCAGAAGTTAAGCGAAAGGGTAGAGGTATACCTCTCCATTGCTGTCTGGGCCTTCGTGGTGTGTTGTAGGGTGAATTTGACGTATTAGCAGGCAGGAGTGAACGATTTGCGCTGTATAACTGCTGGTAACGAAGCATCCAACCCGACAGCCCAGTAATGCTTCTGCGATCGATTCCAAGTTGTAGTTCCATGGCACAACAGCCCCTAGTGGGCCAGGGCCTCCTCATTATCGAGGCTTCACGATCACACTCAGGCACACGACACTCAGTGGGACTCCTCTGGACGAGTGATCAGCCCGACGCAGAGACCTCCACCTGACAACACACAACACTTACAAGAGACAGACATCCATGCCCTCGGCGGGATTCAAACCCACAATCCCAGCAAGTGAACGGCTGCAGACCCACGCTTTAGACCGCGCGGCCACTGGGATCAGCGATCGCGTCCAAACACCTGCTGAAACCAGTGGCATAAGATAAAAATTGGGCTCAGCAGTACTCGGCTGATTGTGAACTAAGCTTTTGTCACGTTTCGTTAAACACCAGTGCTCGACGCGTATTCATTGTCCACCAGTGTTCAGCGATTTTAGTGTCTGTTTTATCTGCCTGTCATTCCTCGGGTCCACTGGTTCCGAATGGCACACGCCGCTAGAAGGCAAACACAGTCTGTCCTGCGTATTGGGACCGAGTTGCCTCTGGGATGTTAAATATTTTAACAGCAAACATATGGTCACCATGCGTACCAACATTGTATTAACTATGTTTTGAAGCTAATGTAACTTCAGAGGAAGCTGCTGGACTGGGTGCATGATGGGGGGAGGGGTTTGTGTGCGTTGCCAGATGTATTGTCAAAACAACATCGCTTTGATCTCCCTCTGCGAACGATATTCTTGACTGGCTATCGCTTTAAAGCCTGGTGGGTGTTGTATGTACCAACAGGTTTAACGTTCAGAAACTGCATTTCCGCCACACAGTTTATCTATGTGTTTGGTACAATTATTAACACTTATTATTTCCGTATACAGCATTAGCCGGTTATTTGTAATGGAATCGCAGTGTTTTCTGTGACTAATTTGTGTGAAGACGCTGGCAGTAATTTAGTGCAATTGTCGGCATTGGGACAGGATATCCTGCAAGTTTTCGCACTTTTAGTTTATTACTCAAAGTTAGTGCTATGATAATATCTTAACTCAGGGGTCTTCAACCCTTACTTGGTCAAGGGCCACATTTTAATGGCAGAAAGATTCGCGTGTTACAAAGTACAGTTTGCATATTATTGCAGGACATGCCTACCAGTATCTCCCTACATAAATATACATAGGATGATTTTGTTGTGTTTATTTATTTATGGTTTATTTTTATTATAATTTACTTATTCCACCCACCCTGCAAACATTCCCTACTATGGTCTTGCAGTATTTACTGCGACATTAACCGAGATTTCATATATATGAAACAAAAAAATATTTTTAAAATTTTAATAAAAATGTTAAAATAATTCAGAATGAATTTTGGCGTTTATTTATTTATTTATTTGTGTATTTATTTGAATTAAACTTTTTACACTCAGAATTCAAAATTTGTTTGGGGGCCACACAACAACATTCGAAGGGTCGCAGGCGGCCCGCGGTCTGCGGGTGGAAGACCTCTGTCTTAAGTAATCCTCGATCGCGGTCCTAGACTCTCAGATTCTGTATTGAACATAATTACTAGCAACCTCCCACTTAGAAAATGGGAGGAGAATCGTTAAGAGTCGCCCACGCAGTGAAGGTATTTCCGCCTCTTTATACAATCTTCTGGTCCGTTACTGTGTTTACGGGTCCCTGTCCCTGTCCCTGCTATAAACATGTCATTTGATAACCCTTCCGTATACTAAAGACAGAAAGAATCATAGGCGTAACTTGGGGGGGGGGGCAAGGGGGGTAAATGTCCCGCCCCAATATTCTTTCAACCTAGGAAGAGTTTATGTGGTTACTGAATTGAATAATGGCAAAACAAAAAAATAGTCAGAAAAAAGAAAATGAAAGACGTGCGTTTCCCCTCTTCCAAATTTGATTCCATTGTAAAATAAAATCCTTAATACCCATGGTCAGTGTCCCCCCCCCCCACCGAGGGTTATTAGCCAAGGTACGCATACGGAAAGAATATACGGACTCTTACTGTATGTGCAGAAGATTGGTGCAAGTGGTTTGCTGTAGCTACAGAAAATGTAATGGTAGAGACAGACGTAGCTGATGTCAAAGGTGTTGCTGTGCTTCACCGAGCCCTCAGAAACTAACCGAAAGCACTTTTTTCCCCAGTGCTTTCCGCTTTCCGAAACAACATTGCTTTATGGAAGGTATCCCGGCGTCGCTCCTTTTTTCCGTCTGGTAAGAGTAACCTGAGTTATATATACTCAATCCGTACCGCGCAGTAAACACACTTCGTTTCGGTTGAGTTAATGTTGTATAGGGAAATTAATCGCTGTTTGTTCTGAGATCCGTACAAAACACACAAATCCACTGTGTGGGCAGAACGTAGAATTTGTGAATGTTGAAGCTGGCGGTACGTGAAGTACATGCAAGTCATTAAACGTTTAAATACCACACCACAAAGAAGCATGGGGCAATGGAGAGACGGCTCCAGATATATTTACGTCGTCACCCTTTGGGTGGAAGTCAAGTGGATTCCATAACCGATCTTGTCGTTGTGGAGAAGAGCCCAATTTGTCGATCGTGCAACCCATCTTTTTACTGTAGAAGTTCCGAAGACTGGTGTACATACGACAGAAGACCATCTGCCCGGTAAATTGTTTGACAGGAGCCTTTAATTTTGGGACCTACAGTTGGTTGCCGAGAAATGCGACGATCGGATTTAGCTGTTGATCTTGTCAGTGTGAATAGCAGATAGATAGGTCAGGTGGCTGTCCGTTCGCGAGGAAAAGAATGCTGAGTGTTCTGTTTGACAAACGAGGCATAGCAGAGTTGTAATTTGATGTGTCAGCTGTAACGGCCTCCTTGTGTTTCCACATACGCTGCGAGTTGTGCAGACCGCAAGGTTTAGCGCCTAACGTTTCCTTCGCCCGTTAGGCACACTTCTTCAGTTCCTGGAACATTTCTGGATATCCGCGCAGTGCATCATAGTATACACAGGGCTTATAGACGTTGATAGATTTTAGGAATTGGGCGCACAGTGAAATCTTCGCTCTTGTGGGATGTTACGCAGCGTGTATTGGTAGTTATCGACGTTGGGGACGAACTCGGTCCCATATTCAAGGGACTGCTTGACCCTTGAAGTTGTGACCGATATATTTTCCCGAAACGGTGGTAACTAAGTACAAATCTACGCTTTGTAGGGTCCCATTACAGCGAAAATCTCATTTACACCACGGCGGAAGCCAGAAATACGCGCAGGGTCAGTATGCTGGCGGTTTCTCTGCCGCCTGTTTTAGCATCTCGTAAACCTTAGGATTTACTGAAGATATATTTTGCGTAACAGACGTTTTGATAAGTATTTAAAGAGTTACGCGCGAACTAGGCTCGAGATGCGCGTATGTACGCACGTAGATATTCTTGGAGATTGTTAATGCAGTCTGATTTTCACCAAACTTAGAATGGACTGACGGATCTTAGTTGAAATCCCGAATGTCACATTTCAGGATGATGTGTTAATTTTTGGTTTAAGCGTTTCCTAGAGTACTTAGCCAACAAATATTTAAGGGTAATCGCGTTATGCCTGGGGTGGTCAGACATTCTTTACACAATTACCGTCCCTCACTTGAGCGCCCCATGACCTGATAGTGACAGTTGGCATGGACAGATACATTCAAATTCGTCAGGCAAAAAACATCTGGCGTAAAGGGTAGCGTGCCCGTGTTGTGAATCAAGCATTACGATCACTGTCTGTGAAACAGGGGCGTTTTGGGAACGATTAGATTTGGTACTGTAGCTGCCGTAATGGTTTGGTTGCTAGTCCTGCCGTCCCCGTCACTATCATAATTTCATGGGCCTCTGGCGCATTTTAAAACGTACCTTTAATTCGATTCATGACCAGTTAACATTTCTGCTATATGCTATGCCACAAACGCGTCCATTCAACGAATTTTTGAAGTGTAGGAAATACGCGACGTACGTGTGTTTTGCCGCAACATCAGACAGGTGAATTCCCCGCTAGACATGCTGGTCTGCGGACAGGGATGGCTGGATTTTTAGTTTCGTCAGTCGTTTACGTAATCTGTGTTGGTACCCGTCCAGTTTTAAATCTTTTATGCAAACGGACGTTAAGCGATAACAAAGTCCAGTTGAGTCTTCGTAACTTCCTAAGGCTCAAAACATGACAAACTGCGCATGCACATAGCAAGGATTCTAACCCAGGCAAAGCCGCAGTTACATATGGTCGATCTCGTCAAATTCAACGGTATCATATTTCGTGGAAATTCGTCGGCAGTATGCGGGTTTGTGTATGCGTACGGAAGAATAGGTGTTCTTTAAGTAGAAGACGCGCCTGAGAATGTCAGAGCGACACCACCAGAGGCCATGCCATGGCTCAGGATGATATTCGCCGGCATTTGGTCGCGCAGACCCGGGTTCGACCTCAGGCTCCTCCGTATGGTATTTGTGGGGGTGCGAACTGTCACTGGGACAGTGTTTTTTGTCCAGTACTTTGGGTTTTACGTGTATTATTCCACCGTTGCCCCTGGCTTAGTCACCGACACTTTATGAGTAACGGATGGCCGCGTTAAGTAAGCAAGCAAGCGTAGGGAAATAGTACGGGTTTAGTGTGAGAATCATACGGAACAAATACGCGCACTTTGTGTGGAAAATGCATAGCTGTTTTGTGTTAAGTAGGTGGCAGTAGCCACTGTGCTGTAAAGGTTAAATAAAACACTCGCATTTTACGCCCCTCGAGCTGCATCAGTATCTTCCAGTCGGCATAAATCTCCGAGCTAAACCGTGTAACAAACTTCCCACCATTTGTGCAGTAACAGTTTGCAACTAAATTTTGCAGTGACTTTATGAACACTTCCATGTGCCGGGGCAGTGTAGTGGACTAGGTGCGGGTTAGCCCGAGGAACCGTGCGTCGACTCCTGGCAGGGGTAAGAGGCATTTCTTTACTGCAGAGCGTTGATGTTGGCTCTGGGGCTTGCCCAATGGATGCCTGAGGCACTTGCCCTAGGATAAAACCCCCGAGGCGTGAAGCTGACTACTCACTTCCATCGAGCGTCGAGGTTGAGAATGTGTGGAGCTATAGTATCTTCATAGCGTGGACAGGGACAATATACGTTTACCCCTATGCTGTTATTGCGATAGGGGCGGTGAACTGGACCGCTTAGTAAGGTACGAGGTTCGAGTACCAGGCAAGTGCCGGTTAACGAAGTTTTTCGTAGTATAGCGTACACTCTGAAGCCGCTTGTTGAGACAGTACCTTGCGCGACGACCGATTCTTCCCTGTGTGTCACAGTTCGCCGTACATGACCATTCCGAATAATTTCTGAAATAAGTGTCAGGGATGGGGAACCAACCAAATATGTTAATATCGAACCGTAGGTTTTGTGGCTGTCATGATTTCTGTCAGCCCAAGTCATTTATCGGCCGTGCTGTGTGATAGTTGATACCGTCTAGTTGGCGGGGGGGGGGGGGGGGTGTTAGAAGCAAGTTTGTAAGAGGGGAAACACTTGCCGCGCACTACGAACCGTTTTCTGCCCGTTTCACAAGGATCCACAGTTACAAACTATGAATGAACCCGCAAAAGAGGAAACGTTTTTGAAACAGGTAATAACTCCGCCTGGCCGTTCCGATGTGAATGTAGCAGCGACCAAGTAGTGCCCATTGCAGCTATGTAGGATGTTTATAGAGAGATCAATCAGCGAGTTATCGTAATGACGTCATAGAGTAATGAACATTCAGCTGTAATTTCTAAGAGAGAGAGGCGTATGACAACAGTGAGACATAAACCAGTCTGTTATTTATTTTGTCGGCACGTCTAAGAGGCTGTTTCGCCTCGTTCATGGACCAGATCTCTCCACTTTATTGCCGGAAACTATCCGTCAGAGACAGATATGATCACGAAGAATGGTCTGCTGGCAGCGTCGTACTTCGGCTGTAACTTCTATGTAAGCATTGCTCGTCTGCACAATGCCTGTCGCGCATTCTTATCTATCTAAACACGACGTCTATCTGAATTCAGTTGGTACCTCGCCGAAAACAACTCAGTTTCCACTGTAACAACCAACAAGTTACTGGTCTTTCGGGGAAGTACAGTTGAACACGGTTATAACGTCATGAAAGGGACGCAGTATTCTGTGTCGTCATAGACGAGTGTTGTTGTAACTGAGGAGTATAATGTTATGGCAAACGGTGAGGAATTAATTGTTACGACAGAATATCTGACGCTATAGACGAGGTGTTGCATAAACCGATGTCGTTATAACCGGGCACCATTGTAATTGCAGTTTGTTGTGAGAGTGATATATAAATACCCTCTGAACAACGTGGAGAGTATTTGAATGTGAAAACGTATGGTAAATACTGTACTTTAAATGGTTCATTGTCCTTTGCATCAAGGTTTTTGAAACTGGTACACATCTTAATAAAAAATCGAAATAACCAAAAAAGGATAAAAAATATTAAAAAAATAAACAAAACATAAGCCACGTGTTTTCAAATACGCGGTGTTGCTGTCAGCATTATATGTCTCATCTGCCATGTCAGTCAGTCTTTCAGAGTTCAGCATTTTTAAAGCCACATCTGGTTTTGTTCTGTATTCCACTGACTGGTAATATAACATTTAGGGGGGCACCGATTATTGTTTTTAATTTTAGCTTTCTCCGTATTTTTGTTACCCAGAACAATATAGATAGTTTTCTCACAACAGTAGATTATTTTGTGTGTATTTTGTGCACACTACTGTATTATGATATCTGAAAATGTTAGTGTAATATTTAATCCCAGTCATGCTTGTCATTTAAGCTGCCACATATCACTGAGATACAGACACAACGTTTTTGTTCCATTTGATCATTGACCTGGTTTATGATTAATATTATTGTTTTGTTTTGTATTTTTAGTCATCTAACTTTCAAGTCCTTTAGCGTTTTCCTTGGTTTGAAAATTCGTAATATTATTATTGTCAGTACTGCCAACCCTACAGGCGTGTGTGTGTGTGTGTGTGTGTGTGTGTGTGTGTGTGTGTGTGTGTGTACGTTTAATATTTTAAAACAATTTTTCCTTCCTTTTCCACTCTTTTTGACGTGATAATAGATATTTTGTATGTTAAAAATTTTAATGTGGAGAACTAGCTGAAGACCAGGTCTTGAAAAGACGTCATGAGAGTAACATGACCATTAGTTGTAAAGTACTGACTCTTCAGTGCAGGATGCCAACGCTTCGACTTGCTGCCACTCAGTAAACGAAACAACTTCAAAGCGTCTACCCAAAAGCTTCATGTGTAAGGAAGTTCAAGCCTAACGATTTATCTTTGGTTTTATATACACTGAGAAGAAAACTCGCCTGTTCCCCAATGTGCGATTTGTTACGAAAAATGAAACCATTTAATGAAAGCTTCCTTTCTTATGGGCCATTTGGAAACAAAGCATGGGAATTTAAAGCACAAGACTTTGGAATATTTCCAAAGGAAACTTCCCAATTTGTTAGTAAGTAAAGGCCAAATAGTGTCAGTCTCAGGGGTTCAAATGAAGGCTGTAAAGACATGTTACATATTTAAAGAATCCCTGCAGGGGGAAAGCATTGTACAGTTGGAGAATTCGTGCTGCAACTTGCGGTATGGCCAGGTCATTTTTGTGACATAACAAGTAGCAAAACAACTTGAACCGATTCCATTATTCAACGACACCGTATCACAACAAAGCCTAGACATGGCTTCAAATGTTAAGTAAGAGTTAATTCAAAAAGCTGAGGTGAGTAAATATTGTTCTGTTAAATTGGATGACAGTATTGATGTTAGCAAAATTATTCATGTTACAATTTTATGAGATTTGGAAATGAAGAGTCAGTAAAAGAAGAGTTTTTTGTTTTGGGAAGCAATTCTTGGCCGTGCTACGTCAGATGACATTTAAAAGAAATTATACCACTGTATAAAGGTTTACAGAAAAGAATGATAAAGGTGCTTGATTAATGTTTTGCACAGGCTACTTTAGGCTCTGTTGTAATTATAGCTGCCTGAGGTATCCGTGTATCAGTTTTGGTTTTATTTTATTAATAATTACGTAATCGATGAATATTTTGTATAGGCCCGTTTAAGGCTTCCGCTGCGATGGAAATGATTCGTGCGCTCTTCCGGGACTTTACGCAGCATAGAATGGTAGTTCCGTACCGACTTTCCGGGACAACCTATCCCACCGGGACAGCCTATCCCACCGGGACAACCTACCCCACCGGGACAGCCTATCCCACCGGGACAACCTATCCCTCCCATCTTCAAGGGTGAAGCTTGACCGTTGAAGGTGGGACTGATACAAGTCCCGAAACGTCGGTAGGGAACAACGATTGTACGCTGCGTAAAGTCCCGGAAGAGCGCAGATATTGGCTCGTTTAAGTTTTATTGCAGTTGTAAAATGTATAAAATTGTAATTTTGTGTAGTTCTGTCAGTCGTAGCTTTTCACTTGTGTAATACTTTACATACGGTATAGTCCAGGCCTCAGTTGAGTTGTACCTAGCTGTGAAGCTGAAAGGTTTGTTCTTTTGTCTTAAAGAGGTAAAGTGAGAATTTTCTTAGAAAATTTAAGCTGCGAATTAGCTTTATTTATAATGTAGAGACCGTGTTCAGTTACCATTTACCACCACCACCACCACCACCACTTCTACTACTACTACTACTACTACTACTACTACTACTACTACTACTACGCCTCGTAGGCATTGTAAGGGCTGCGACTGCTGACGTCACGTTTGCTGCAGTTCACATCTCACATTCTGCCTTCCGATCTGCAGCACTTGCAGTCTCATAGTGTGTCGGCTCGCGTTGCAGTTTCTGCACCCTTCCTCAGCGCATTATGCTATTTTCGTAATTACATTTTGTCCTATATAAAATTTTTCTGAGTTTTCTAGACGTTAGTGCAATTGATTTTTCCCAGTCTTATGACTTCAGTGCAGATAAATTTTAAAATGCTATCTAATTTATGTTTAGCTACTGTTCAAAATTGTTTCTCGCTCCGCCTTTGCGTTTCGTTGCATTTTGAAAGTGAATAAATACAAGGAATGTCCTCTGCCTCCCTGTTTGGAAATGAAGAGAAACCTGTCTGTGTGTAAGCTTTCGCTATGTATCTGTCTAGTTGAAAATAGAACCTACACAGAGCAAGTCCTTGACATACAGCATATTGAAGCTACAAACATCCGTAACATGCGAACGACATCCGAAGTGGTGTCCATTAGAAATAACATGAATTTGACGTAGCGAGATAGTCAACACGCTGAATGGCGTAAAAACGAACGAGTTAATAATGCTGGGAAGTGCTAATGCATAGAGCGAGTCTGCAGCAGTTCCTGCATTACGCAGCTGTTGCTGTCAGTGTTTTAGAGTATGTTGAATTCTGACACGTTATCAGTCCAGTGTCGAGTTAAACTCTACAGCACTTTCCACTGTATCAGGTCTAACGTCGGGCCCAAATCAACACGTTGTTTTGCAGTGTTATATTTTGGTTTTCCCTAAACTCTTAGTATTTAGTGGCTACTTTTGATGTTTGAAGATTAGAAATTTTGTGGAAAATAAATTTGGGAAAGTCTGTTGGAATTCACGAGAATAATAGGGACTGTAAAGGATTAACAGCTCGTAATTGGTGTGAGAAAATTAAGTATCAAAGTGTATCAAATCGTTGAAAAAGGGCGGTAGTAAATTTTGAAATGAAAGAGGATGTGAGAAGAAGTGACGTAAAAGGTGGAACTCGCGTCTCGCATTGGCAGTGCTTTGGACCCGACTGACGAACGGGTCTTTGAAATGTAACTCGTAAGTGTAGGACGTCTTTTGCATTAGTGGACCCGTCATTCGGATAATGTTAGCTTATTATTGCTATCTTAACGATATTAATTGAGCGATTTTAATGATTGTAAATGTCAGATGTGCCGATCGCGGTGGCGGAGCGGTCTAAGGCGTGGGTCTGCAGTCGCTCGCTTGCTAGGATTGTGGGTTCGAATCCCGCCGAGGGCATGGATGTCTGTCTCTTGTGAGGGTTGTGTGTTGTCAGGTAGAGGTCTCTGCGTCGGGCTGATCACTCGTCCAGAGGAGTCCTACCGACTGTGGTGTGTCTGAGTATGATTGTGAAGCCTCGATAATGAGGAGGCCCTGGCCCACTAGGGGCTGTTGCGCCATTAAAAAGGGTCAGGCGTTAAGCTGCCACGATTTACCGTGCACTGTGCCATAAGAAGCGTGGGGAAGTGGAGGTGCAGCTTGAAGCTCCGTCCATTTTAAGTCGGGGGAAAGAACACCTGTTACCTCCTGGTTAGTTTGCTGATCTGAAAGGAATTAAGTATTATAAGAAAAGTGTTACCTCATAGGGTGTGATGTGTACACTGCTAGATAAGTAGCACCTGCTTTCTCAGAGGCTGGTCTGCTCTGAAGGTGGAGGCAGCAGGGTTCTCCCAAGCGGTGGTACATATCCCACAAATATGCTTCAGATCTACCATCTGTTACTAGTTCTTGAACACTTTTTGTGCTTTTATCAGGCAGTTCTGCCTTCACATTTCGTCTTCAGAGAGTAGTGATTAGAGATGACCTCCACACCAGCGACCCAATTGGATCCTGGACGATAGCGCGCTATTTCCCATAACGGAAGTCGTATAAATTGGGGCTGTGTCCTGGAAACCCATTTTATACCGTACAGATATCACCCGATAACGAAAATAAAGGGGGAAAAACACCAATACTGTAAATGCTTTTACAAAAATTTATTGTGTAACAATAAACGGTTAGTTGACAAGCGAAGCATATTATGAAATGCATTTGGAAATTCTTGAACACATAACACAAACATTTCCACTCAAAATTTTCTTCATTTTAGCAGTTCAAGAGCGGGGTTTCATGAAGAAATTTTGATGAGGAGGGCGCTGGGTCTCAGAGCTGTGGAGTCGGTACACAAAAGCTCCGACTCCGACTCCTCGATTTTTGAAACTTCCGACTCCTCGATTTTTAAAACTCCGACTCCGACTCCTTCATATAAAAGCTCAATACGCATTAATGACGGTAAACCTATAAGACATTTCACCACCACCACGTGAATCATCAGGCTACTTTTTTGACTTATAACCTATATTTAAGTATAAGTCTAATGGTTACTGTAGCTATCAGGACTCTGGGTTTGGAGTATCTAGTTAAGATTGTAGACTGAGGTGGGAGTCGGAGTCGGTACACTTTTATCGACTCCGACTCCACGACTCCAACTCCGAGTCCACAGCCCTGCTGGGTCATCTGAATCATCAAAATTTCATCTTATTACAGGCGATGGGGAGGGGAGGAGGATTACATTGGGGAGATTTAGGAAGAATTGGTTTAAACTTGGGGGGACTCAGTTGAAACTTCGCCATTTTGAATGCTTCTCGGCATGTGCTGGCAGTGAGTAAGAGTTTATTCGTTACACTGGGGGGTCAATTTTGCTGTTAGAGAAGTCGCAGAAGCGGGGTTCTCAAGTCGAGCCGTCGTAAGTCTTGGTCTACTGTAGTTAAGTTAGCTTTGCAACATTTTCGTGTTAGAACAGTTGAACGCAGCGTGCCTGGGAAAGCGATGACCTGCCAAAAATAGTCGTATGTTTATGTTAGCCCACAGACGTGCAGGTTAAATGGCACTAAGGTTTGAAGCTGAGCGAACTGTTGACCGGGGGAGATGGCGTCACGTAAAGAGCAAGGTATTATTGTATGTGTTTGTGTGTTTCTGTCAGTAACATCTGCCGGACATGTGTTTCTCAGAGGATCTTGTGAAAAAGCGATGGGTTGAATTCAGCCTTATGTCAAGCAGTTGGCGTTGAAGCAGCTTTTGTTATGTCTGGCGGAGGTGAGGTTTTTGTATGGGATTATAGATTGTCACGGTGATGTGAGTGTTGCGGTTTGTGGAATGTGACGCCGTGTCGTTTTGTGGACAGGGTATCTTAACTATGGATTCAACAGTCCCCCCCCCCCGAAATGTTGGTACCTATCTGCCAAGCTTTGCTGATCCCAGTGGCCGCGTGGTCTAAGGCGTCGGTCTGCGGCCGCTCGCTTGCTGGGATTGTGGGTTCGAATCCCGCCGGGGGCATGGATGTTTGTCTTTTGTGAGTGTTTGTGTTGTGAGGTAGAGGTCTCAGTGTCGGGCTGATCACTCTTCCAGAGGAGTTCCACAGAGTGTGATGTGTCTGAGTGTGATCGTGAAGCCCCGATAATGAGGGGGCCCTGACCCACTGGGGCTGTTAAGCCATTGGAAAAAAAAAATCTGCCAAGCTTTGCGGTGTCATATCTCAGAAGTTCTCCAAGAAGTGGGATGGAGAGGCATGGACTGGATTGATCTGGCTCAGGACAGGGACAGGTGGCGGGCTGTTGTGAATGCGGCAATGAACGTTCGGGTTCCATAAAATGGGGGGAATTTCTTGACTAGCTGAGGACCCGTTAGGTTCTCAAGAAGGATTCTGCTCCATGTAGTTAGTTAGTTAGTTAGTTAGTTAGTTAGTTATTCAGTCAGTGATTTTCAGAAGACTGTATAATCTTTATATTCACCGTCGTGAGAACGCCGTATACCAACTACTTGCGTTAGACTGTGGGCATACACTGTGAATTCCCATAATACTCATATTTGATTTTCTTTGTGTGTTCGTTATGTATCGTCGTCGTCGTCGTCATCATCATCATCATCTCTTGTTTTCAGACGCTTAGTCTCATAAGCTTTGCACACTTTCAAAATACTGTTTACATAAATAAGAACGTCTCTCCAGTACGCAGTGGGTGCTATATTGTAATGCTGTCATGGACTTTATGAACTGTTATGAACGCACATTTTACGTTAAGTAACTTCCTCCGACAATCGTGCCGTTTATAAGATAATGTGGAAAAGTATGGCAGAGCCAGACGGGCCACAGATGACAATATAATGAGGCGCATGCGCTTTGCGTGATGGATAAGTAAGGCTACAGACACACACCCAGAATGTGTAGTACTTATTGCCTTCCAAAACAACAATGGTTACGCGAACGCGCCTCAGTGCTACGTTATACGTACATTCCCTCTCTTGTTGGGACTTTACTCCGTGTAGTTTGGTACAACTTGCTAATGATGGTGACTTCAAGTGTCTCTGAAATTTCAGCAAACTACACGTTGTAACCTCTTCGTAATTCAAAGGTGTAACTGTCGAAGCTCGAGTCTGTTATCTAAGTGGAACGTTCGGAAGTGGTTTGGGTAAGTACTTATTGTGACCACCAGAATACATTCGTGATTTAAATAAAACGTTCACAGCCATGGACTGAAGTTTTACTTCCTACATTGCTTATGGAATCTTGTCTCGATTTGGAGTACGCAGCGAATCCAAACAACAAATCCGTCTCCTTTAATCGCCCGGAGTGTGGGGGCCTACTCGCCTCTGGTGCAAAGTGCTGGACCCCCTGCATTGTGTTTGCGTAATCAATTACAGGCGTCTGTGTTTTATTTTGCCGATCTAAAACTGGTCGTCGTAAAAATGCTGTAAACCGTGTAATTCTGTCAGCTGGTGGGGGCTTTGAAATTATAATTGAGCGCACACAGCCAGGACCATCTGCCGAGTGGTCCGGGAAGCAGAAGTGACCAACGGTGTAAGAGCAGTGAAAATGAGAACAGGCTTACATGTAGAAATGCGGAAATGGTTGTGGTAAACATGTAATAAAGAGGAATTAGTACAGAAATGAAACCTTTAAAGTGTAATTGAAAGTACTTCTCTATCCAGTGCTTCCCGATTTCCGAAACCTTCTGGAAGGTTTCCAGGCTCCGCCGGTTTGTCCTTCTGGTAAAAGCAACGTGTACGAAGAACTAGGAGCCTATAAAGACTGTGTGAAAGTACTTTTCTATCCAACGCTCCCCGATTTTCGAAAGAGCGTTGCTTTTTGGAAGGTTCCGAAGCTTCGCTCGTTTGTCCTTCTGGTAAGAGCGACATGTAGATGAGGATGAATATGGAGAACTGGTGGAATGGTACTGATCGGGGAAAGCCGAAATACTCGGAGAAAAACCTGTCCCACTGCCATTTTGTCGACGAGAAATCTCACGTGGACTAACCCGAGATTAAACCCGGGCCTTCGCGGTGAGAGGCAGGTTATTAACCGCCAGAGCCACGTAACGGCTATTAAAGTCTAACGTTAACCAGAATTATATGTAAGGATTCAGCTCGTACCGTGCAGTAAACACCCTCAGTTATAAAAGCCATGAAAACCTTAAATTCAAGTTGCCACGTTTGGCCATCGTAGGTGAAGGATGATATTGTAATTTTAGTACTTGGTTTTAATAGTGTTTGACATTTTATGAACTGATGTTAGAATGGCATATTTGACGATAACGTATGAAATTTAAATATTAATTTAGCAAAATTTTTACTGGATTATACTCTTTATGTACCTTTGTAATTCAGCCAGGAATTGGCTCAATATTTAGAAGCTGAAACACGTTGCTGTGATAATGTTTGTGATTTAACCGTTTTTAATCAGTAGTGTGTTGACAGTCATTGATATCCAATACTGTATGTAAACACAGCGGAGATATCCGCCATTAAGTTAAAACCAGTCTGTTAGTGTACTATAAGGACATAACCACTGTTTGTTCTGAACACATAAACACACTGTGTAGACAGAATATAGAATTTGCGAATGTTATACCTGGTGGTATATAAAGTAACCACAGGACTTTAAAGGGTTAGACGTGGAAATACAAACGTATTTAGGAGGTAGGCCTACGTGAAAACGGCACTGGTAATTTAGAACAGGTTTGGGTTGGAAAAGGCGAAAGAAGAAATGCCAGTAAATAGAAACCTGTAAGGAAAACCTTGCATATAGAAAAGATCGAACAAACGTGATAAACAAAAGAAATTTCAAATGTACGGGTAATTAGGGAAAACAGGGAAAAGAATGAATTCAAAGTGAAAGAAGGAACAAAGAATTGAGATGGATGTCTGTCTTTGTTGGTGTACGGTAGAAAAGGGTTAGGTCTGAGATATAAAGCGATAGAAATGAATAAATAGTAGATGATTGAAATTTTGTAAATGGAAGACTTGTTGAGAGAAAAAGTGTGTATGTGGGTCGTTCGCGATTCGAATAAACTAATGTTGAAACTGACTGTGTACCCTGTTGTAAATTTATTTAGTCTGTGTATGTTCAGCGGTTCAGAAATCTTTTATTTTACTGCC
>BLKM01001471.1:476112-557030 GCA_013340265.1 Coptotermes formosanus | reverse complement strand
CGTGATAAACAAAAGAAATTTCAAATGTACGGGTAATTAGGGAAAACAGGGAAAAGAATGAATTCAAAGTGAAAGAAGGAACAAAGAATTGAGATGGATGTCTGTCTTTGTTGGTGTACGGTAGAAAAGGGTTAGGTCTGAGATATAAAGCGATAGAAATGAATAAATAGTAGATGATTGAAATTTTGTAAATGGAAGACTTGTTGAGAGAAAAAGTGTGTATGTGGGTCGTTCGCGATTCGAATAAACTAATGTTGAAACTGACTGTGTACCCTGTTGTAAATTTATTTAGTCTGTGTATGTTCAGCGGTTCAGAAATCTTTTATTTTACTGCCTGCGGGGAATTAGTTTGTCTGTTTTATATGACGTGTTTTAGATTTGCGTTTAACTCGGTCGTACGTGTGAGTGCTCTCTTTGTCTCAACACAACTCACGAACGATCCCTTGAACTATGCAGATGACTGCAGAACGCTTCAGCTGTGAGAGAGGAATGTAGTAATAATGTGGCAACTGTAGGCTGTAGGCCAAAACAAGTATATGTTGGAAAAAATTACACCGTAACTTTTCGTTGTGTATGTGTACTGTGATAATTGCATATGTATTTTTGTATATACCAGTGTAGTGAGTAGTGACTGTGCCTGCAGATGAAGTTACGTTTACTAAGATAAACTTTTAGTTCGTTAGGGCTCACCGAAATTAATTTCACTTTTAAACCCTTTAAAGCCAAGTGGTTACTTTATGTACCATCAGTTTTAACATTAAAACAATGCTACGTTCTGCCCACACAGTGTATTTATGTGTTGTGTGTGGGTCTCAGAACAAACAGCGATTATTTCCCTATGCAGACAGAATTAACTGATAGGTTTTTAGGCGCACTCGCAAAATTGCGAAGAACGACATTTAGCTTAATCATGTCTGTCTGTCCGTCCGTCCGGAACACTTCTGCTCGCACGGAACGGATTTTCATGCAATTTGATATTTGAGTATTTTTCGAAAGTCTGTCGAGAAAATTCAAGATTTATTAAACTCTGACAATAATAACGGGTACTTTACATGAAGACCTATGTACATTTATGATAATATCTCGCCGAATTCTTCTAGGAATGAGAAATGTTTCAGACTAAAGTTGTACACAAAATCAAAACACACATTTTATGTTCAGTAACATTTTCCGAAAGTCATGCCTTTTATGAGATAATGTGGAAAAATACGGTAGAACCCGACAGGCCACAGATGACAATATAATAAGGCGCATGCGCTTTGCATGCTGGATAACTAAGGTTACACTCACTGAGAATATGTAATACTTATCGCTTTTCCACGGTAATAGTGTTTGTTTACACTACGTTACCTGTCTTGTTATACCTGAGACGCAGTGTGTTTCCTGTGCAGTACGAAATGATTCTTTAAGTATAATTGAGGTTAATATTAGGCTTTGTAGGGTTAATTCTTGGAATGCAATTTCTCGCAAAGAATTTTGTAGACCGAAAAAGGCGTGATTATCCTCCTCTCTTTAGAATCATAGTCTTGCACTGTTGCTGACAGATGGCAGCAGCGGTTTTCTGTTGCTCTGAAAAACACAAGAGTCCTATGAGATACGAAGGCAGGCAGTTCAAGTAAAGGTCATGTCAGCGTGGTGCATTCACCTCGATAATACTGTAGAGAAGCGGTGAATCTTTTATGACAGCAGGCGAACGGGAAGCATAAATCGACATTATTAAGCTTGGAGGCCACATAGGGTTCCCATGGATTGTGTGTACATTCCAAGCATCCCAAAACGCATAGCACTTGAGAAAGGTTACTGCCAACCAGCAGAACAGCTAGACGACTGGCAGTGTTTCGAAGTAGGCTGGAGGGGGCAGAACAACAGCCAGTGATAGACGTGGACAGGGCTGTGGAGTCGGAGTCGGAGTCGGTAAAAATGTGCAGGCTCCCACTCCGACCCCGCCCTCAGTCTAAAATCTGAAGTAGATGCTCCAACTCCAGAACCCTTATAGTTACAGTAACCATTAGACTTATACTTAAACATAGGTTATAAGTCTAAAAAGTAGCCTGATGATTCACGTGGTGGTGATGAAGTGTGTTATAGGTTTACCGTTATTAGTACATTTTGAGCTTTTATGAAGGAGTCGGAGTTTTAAAAATTAAAGAGTCGGAGTCCGGAGTCGAAAGTGTTGTGTACCGACTGCGCAGCCCAGGACGTGAAGGGGTTTGATTCGTGGGTGCCCTTTCTGTGTCTGCAGTTTAGTGTCACAGATATTTTTAAGAGCTGTGAAGAGACCTGGCTACGCCTGATTCAGAATGATTTACTGTTTTTCGTGAAAAGGTAAAAGTGAAGTCCTTGTGCCTACAGCGAAGGCGTATAGGGGAGTGGAGGTGTGGCTTGACTCATCGGGCGCCTGATAGGGTTGAGTGCGCTGCTTCACGCCACGGTCGTTTCACACTCGACAGAAAGTTCTGACCACGTTATGGTAAGGAACATTACTAAGATTGATTGTTTTTGAAGGCAGTAAAACACTCAGCCTTGTATTATGTTTTTTTTTTCACTTCTGTGCTACAAGTGATTTGCTAGTTTTTCGTGGGCGATAAAGCTAGCACAGCTGGTGGACGGGGCTGCTTCGTGCGTGAAGTGCCAAGGGCGGAGTATTCGTCCGGCAATTCGGTAACGTTCTCGGGTGTCACTGTACAAGATACTTCTAGCCTTATGCTTCAAAATGTCCCCAGTTAAAGGCGAACAAGTGCAACGTGTCTGTGTGCATCAGTCTTTACGTGAACTCCGAAAATAGCTTACCTTTTGTTTTTTTTTTCAGGTAAGTTTATCACAGCAGACAGAACACCTGCGCGAGAAGCAAGTGCTATGTTGTCACGTGGAAGGCGAAGCGTGTTGCGGTACGTTAGGGTAAGACGTGCGGTGTTTTTGTTTCGATGTCCTGTAGAGTTCGGTATTGCGCTGAAAATAATGTCACGCAAACAGGTTCATCACCAACAAATTGCACTGATTCCTGAATATAAAATCGCTCCTACATGTTTCTCCTGTTATTTATACCCATCTTCAGGGAGTATCAATACTTAAAGACGTATACAGCGTTATACAGTTTGTCAGTTGTAAATTGTAAAATGTGTAATGTATAATATATTCAGGAATTAGTGAAATTTGTTGCTGATGGACTTGTTTACAGTATGTATCACCTGCACGCACGATGTACATTATTAATGTTATAACAATTCATGAAAGAGGTTAGTGTTACGTAGTCCCTACCTCTTCTGCCTACTCACAGCAGGTGTCGAGGTTGTTTATTTTCACTTGATCACACTCACACACACACCACAGTCGGTAGGACTCCTCTGGACGAGGGATCGGCCCGTCGCAGAGACCTCTACCTGACAACACAAACACTCACAAGAGACAAAAAATGCATGCCCTCAGTGGGGTTCGAACCCACGATCCCAGCAAGCACTCGGCCGCAGACCTACGCCTTAGACCGCGGGGCCACTGGGATCGGCAGGTTAGTATTAAAGTATATAAATCACATAGCCTACCTGCCTGAGACTGTCATTGTGAACCCCAACATTGTGACAGCATCTGCGTTTCTCGCAGCGGTGACTAAGAGTAATGCATTGTATGGCATCGGTACAGGTGTACTACCAATTTTCACGGTATCACGTCACGGAAAACATCCTCTTTCTATATGCCTTCAGTTACCATTTTTGTGCATGTTGCCACGTCTTTTTTGTTACTATTTCTGTTCCAGCACATTTTAGTTTGTATTTTCTGCTAATTTCGTTGCTTATTTAAATTAATTGACTCTCTGGTGAGGCGACGGTGCTTAGTCGTTACAGTGAGTAGGGTAAGATTTCGATGACAGGAATCGAAGTTCGGCGGAGGCAAAGCGTCGCATTGACTGTAGGGCCCCTCCACTGCCCTGTTCAGTGGGCGCCGTCTTATCTTTCGTCGAACATAAAGGGACAGTGACTTGGAGCTGATCACAAGCCTCCATCTAGTGCCCGCGATAAGAATGGGTGGAGGTATTTCTCTACTCACCCATACGCTTTCATGGCGTGGTGCTTAAATAAGCAACGCAACAACTCCGCTTTTAACTTCTGTCACTTTAGTAACAAAATATTCGAACACAAAATATATGGGTGTCGTCATAAGCAAGAAAGGGCAGTACCATCTACACACCGAGTGGTCTTTTTGCAGAAGTATCTTCCTTTTGCAGGCTAAATGGAAGTATAACGAAACATCCAACTTATGCAAAATATTGTTTATTTAGGTAAAGCAATCCCATTGCAGGCCTGGACAGACCCTGAGGGTTCCAGGAGGTTAAGGCTGCCAGATTTCTAGACAGTCGGCACATGAAGGTGGTAAGGTCAGCCCTACGCACCGGCCGCCTTTACCCACCAGGAAATATTCCTGGTACTCATTTCTCTTAGAGGCTGAGCCGACCCCAGGGCGATGGTGCGACCGACAGGAGTATGTCAATGAAAAATTCCAATGACACCATAGGGAATCGAACCCGAGACCTTCCGGTTTGTAGCGCAGTGCCTCAACCAACTGCTCCACCGCGTGCCCCCATATTGTCTATTTATTTATCTTTTATTTATCTTTTCCCCGACGACATGTTTCGGCAAGTAACTGTGCCATTATCAAGGGGGCTATCTGTTTTGTTATATTGATCATATGCACGGAAATGAGTAACGTAAATGGCAGTACTTCTCCATCCATTGCCCCCCAACTTCCGACATGGCATAGCTTTGTGGAAAGTCCCCATGCTTCGCCCGTTTGTCCTGGTAACAGCAACGTGTACGTGAAGATGAATATGGAGTATTGGTGGAATGATGCTGAAAGGGGAAAACCGAAGTACTCGGGGGGAAAAACCTGTCCCATTACGACGACGTCCACCACAAATCTCACGTGGAATAACCTGGCACCAAACCCGGGATCTCGGCGGAGGAAGGCCGGCGATTGACTTCCAGAGCCATAGCATGGTCCTTTTAAAGGCTAAGATTAACTTCAGTTATGTTTAAATATTCAGTCCGTACCGCACAGTAAACCGTCTCGGATATAAAAACCAGTCAGTTAATGCTGTATAGGGAAATAATCGCTGTTTGTTTTGAGATCCATACAAAACACATAAACACACTGTGTGGGCAGAACGTAGGGTTTGTGAATGTTAAACCTGGCGGTACATATAGGAACCACTGGGCTTTAGAGGGGATAGTTAAATTCCAGTCCGTACCGCGCAGTAAACACTCCGTCTCGGTTACAAAAACCGGTCAGTTAATGCTGTACAGGGAAATAATCGCTGTTTGTTCTGAGATCCACACAAAACAAATACACTGTGTGGGCAGAACGTAGAATCGTTGAATGTTAAAGGGTTAAGGAACTTCGATTGCACAGCGGACCCAAATTTTTTCTGAGAAATTCGAGACTTTCAGGGCAGAGACCGAAGATTACTGCCTTCTCGGGTGCGATGACATGTGCTTTCGTAGATATCAAAGTTTCGGTGGAAGCTGCCATCTTGAAACTAGAAAGTACCCCGAAGGTAGAATATGGGTCTACTTCCCTGTAAATGGATTCAGTACGCCACTTCGAAACGTTTTTTAACTGTTTACCAAAGAACACGTTTTTACATCGCAGAAGATATTAGTCTTCATTTTTAGCATCCACTGGTCTTGTGGCGTTAATCGTAAACATTCTACATACATCCTGTTAACTATGCGTGGAGCTCCTTATGTCCATTCCTGCTCTGCATAATGGGGTGTGAGTGGGCACAGCCATTATACCCTTTCTTGTGCCTTTACGTGCCGCCATCAGGTGTGGGGGATGGGCGGGTGACAGTGGCAGGGGATGACGACGACGATGATGATCTCTTGGGATTCCTTGTCCGATTTTTGTACGGAGTGCCCGCTGTCCTATCGATCACGCGTTCAGTGCGCCTTCTAGCGTCGTCTGTGTTAATCCCACAGGATGGTGAACTTTTTTAAGGCGGTCCATCCCTGCCACCGACGCTACGTTCACAGTACTAATCAGCGTAATCGGGAAGTCACTTTCTGTATCCTGTCGTATGTTCTGTCTGGAAGATATTATCAACGTTATTAGATTTCCTACTGTAACAGTATAAGTACGGTTATATGGTGCTCGTTTTATACGATAACCCCGAATCGACATTCAATTCATCATGCCTGTATAGTGCGTGTAACATAAAATTTGACCTTAATTAAAATAATTGTCGCTCGTTTCGTGGGCACAGGGGGTTATTATAGATATTCTAAATGTCATACGAAATAAACATATCGTCAGTTACAGAAGTTCCACAATTATTTTCTACAAAACATTATTCCGTTAACTTAAAAAATAAGTAAACTTCAAAGTATGTGTTACATAAATGTATTCACGGATCACCCGCGAACTGTTCGCGCAACCCTTGGGATCCGCGGAACACGCTTCGGGAATCATTGCTCCAGACGCGTTGGTGTCATGGTACGTTACCTGCGCCTGGTACACTGTAGTCTTGACGTTGCTAAGCGATTGGAAGCGGGTCGGACTACCAGGCTGCACTGTCGATAGGGTCGGTTTTCGGTGCCATCCACCAATCCAGTGTCTGCAGGGCTTTAAGGCGCCCTGACCGCGAGCGTAACTCTTTTCCATCTGGTGCGAAGGTTAGTTCATTACTCCCTGCCGCCAGTACGCTTTGACTGGACGGTTTTATGGGTCACAGGACGAAACTACTTGCTGTGTGTTGGATATTAAATGTTCAGCCTTACCGGTTTGCCGTAGACTAATAAACACGCTCAGCATGTGGGTCCCAGTAGCTGCGCGGTCTAAGACGTGGGTCTGCGGTCGTTCGCTTGCTGGGATTGCGGGTTCGAATCCAGCCGGGTCATTGATGTCTGTTTGTTGTGAGTGTTGTCTGTTGTCAGGTGGAGGTCTCTGCGCCGGGCTGATCACTCGTCCAGAGGATTCTTACCGACTGTGGTGTGTCTGAGTGTGATCGTGAAGCCTCGATAATGAGGAGGCCCTGGCCATACAGGGGCTGTTGCGCCGCTGGAAGAAGAAGCATGCTGGGTTCCTAAAGGCGTCTCTCATTCTCCTGTAAATTACGCAGTGTCAGTCGTAGAAAGGACATTTCAAGGCCCCAGTGTGTTGTCGATTCTTATACGGCACAAGCTTGTACGGGAAGAGTTAGTCCCTTGATCGCTTCGCGTAGGCTGACCCGTCGCACGGCTGAATCAGAGATGTTGCCGAAGTGGAACGGCGTTGCTCTCAGCCTTTGTTTGTGGATGTCAGTGTTTCGATTCCGGTTTGTTCCGGTGTTCCATGTCGCTGCTTCCAGCTCTGCAACTCCGACTTGCATCCCGAATTTCTTGGGATCGAAGTAATGAGAAGAGAATTGTATGAGATTGATTGCACTGTGTTCATTCACGTGTGAGTTACACGGTAGGCGAAGGACTGTGAAATTCATTATGCTTTCGGGTGAGTTTAGCAACTGGTATCTTGCCATGAAGTGAAGAAACCTCCAATTTTGAACATGTCGGTACGTTTTTTGACAGTATTTATTTCTTGAATTTTGATTAAATTAAATTGTTCATTCATAACACCAACAAGTGTGCCTTTGGTATATAAAGATACAATCATGTGTCGTTCCTACATGTTTCGGCGTCATTTACGGCATCCTCAGCAGCATCTAAGCCAAGATTTAAACCTGTCAGTTTTACAGCAAGTATGTTGATACAGTGCCTGGGTGCTTATTGTGCCACTCATTTCATGCTAAGAGTTGTCAGACCGTTGCTCATTGCTGCCCAACGTCAAAAACCGTGCAAAGTGTACAAATGGGGGCCCACCCCCGAGATTTTTGAAAGTAGAGCCAATTAGCAATTTAAATTGTCATATTTGTGCTCAGCGCCCCAAAATTAGTAAAGATTTACTATTTTCGAAGCATTTGGACTTGACCAGTGTTATTGAACAGGGCACGGGGTGGCGCAGTTGTTTGAGGCACTGCACTAAAAGCCGGAAGGTAGCGGGTTCGATTCTCGATGATGTAATATTCCATTGACATAATCCTGCCGGCCACACTATAGCCCTGGGATCGACTCAGCCTCTAACAGAAATGAGTACCAGGAATATTTCCTGGAGTGTAAAGGCGGCCGGTGCTTAGGGCTGATAACATTGCTATCTTCATGTGCCGATTGTGTAGAAATTCTGGGAGCATCAAACTCCTGGAACCCTAAGGGCCTGCCCAGGCCTAGGGATAGTTTTCCGTTTGCATTATTGAACCTGTGAGATTACAAGTCCTCACGGTGGTACCTGGATTACAGTTTTTAATCTCGAATGTGAAACCAGCAGGTTTTCTCCGAAAATTTCGTTAAGCCTTCTACCAAATTGTACGGCACCACGTCTCCGAAGACTGTGACTAGTGTCTGTGTGGAACGTGGTGCATACAAGCGCCACGCCTCAGCCATAAGAGGCACGTGGTACAGGGTAGGGAGCTTATCAGTGTGCAGTTCCAGGAACGCGTTTCATTAGTTTATGGGTCGCGCTCAGAGCAGTGTCTGCAGACAGGAAGGCGAGCGTGTTATTATAATGCATTATTGTCGTGTGCACCCGTATGCTGAAACACTGTATTAACGAACCAGGTACAAGAAATATTTGTTTATAATGCAACATGTTTCGGCTCATTAGCCATCATCAGTGATAACACCAATATTATGGGCGTAGTGTCAAGACCATTACGTAATCAGCTAATTAAGGAAGTGTTTAAAAGATAGAAGTTTGGTAAAAAACGGTCCGATATATTTTTTCTGTGGCGTAACAACCCAACTCGGGTCTAGTCGGTCTTATTTTTGGAGGTTTTTAGTATATTTACAAAGAATACAAGACATGGAGGTGCGTTCGCGTAACCCTTGGTACCGTGGAAAAGCGATAAGTATTACATATTCTGGGTGTGTGCCTGTAGCCTTTATTATCCAGCATGCAATGCGCCTGCGCCGTATTATATTGTCGTCTGTGGCCTGTCTGGCTGTACCATGTTTTTCCACATTATCTTATAAACAGCATGACTTTTTGGAAAAAAGTTATTGAACATAAAATGTGTTTTGATTTTCTCTGCAATTTTTGTCCAAAACATTACTCATTCCAAGAAGAACTGAGTGGCTGTCATAAGTGTACGTAGGCGTTCATGTAAAGTACCCGTTATTCCTGTCAGATTTTAATGAAACTCGAATTTTCACGGCAGATTTTCGAAAAATGCTCGGATATAATATTTTATGAAAATCCGGCCAGTGGGTGATGAGAATTGCCATGCGGACGGACGGACAGACAGACATGACGAAGCTAGTAGTCACTTTTTGCAATTTTTTGAACGCTCCGAAAGTGATTGTAAGGTGTTAAGTTAAATAATAAAATATGTGTTATTCAGTAAATGAATTATACTGAGATATATATAAAAATACAACTATATCGATATAATTTATATACAGAATAACATTTTATTTTGATTATATTATTTGTAAATATATCAGAACCTTGTAAACAAACTTTTTATCTTCTAAGTGCTCTCTTTGTTAGCTAATTGTGTAATGGTCTTGACACTATTGTTTGTTCGTAGTCCTTCCCTCTTCGACCTACTCACAGTAGGTGTCGAGGTTGTTTATCTTCACTTGATCACACTCAGACACACACCACAGTCGGTAGGACTCCTCTGGACGAGGAATCGGCCCGTCGCAGAGACCCCTACCTGACAACACAAACACTGTACAAGACAAACAGCCATGCCCCCGGTGGGATTCGAACCCACGATCCCAGCAAGCGCTCGGCCGCAGACCTACGCCTTAGACCGCGCGGCCACTGGGATCGGCCGTCTTGACATTATACCTGTGATATTGGTTTTATCACTGATGATGGTTAATGAGCCGAAACGTGATGCATTGTAAGTAAATGACCTACGTGTGTGTATAAATTGTACCTCGTTGCTTGTACGGTGTCTCCAACATGAGAGTCTGCCCGCCGGGTTTGTGTGGCAGGTCACATAACCACTATCATGTTCTCGAAGTTTGCTGTTTGGGATTCCCGAAGCATTTGGGTCCAAGATCGCACGTGAGGAATTTAAAGTAAGCCCTGTGAGTTTCGCTAAACCATCGGAAAGGAGCAAGTGTTGTTGACAAGCCCCTCTTACAGCCCAATCAGTATAGTGCCTGCGGGATGAACGCTGGGGGGCGGTTAGATTTTGAGTAATTTTGCGTGTCAGGCCCCCCCCCCCCTCCCGGGACGTGCCGTGGTTCGTGTGTGGGGACAAGTGGTTATTTCTCCTGGGGTTAAGCGAGCGTGTCTTGACACATGTTTGCATGCATCCAGTGCAGACAGTAAGAATGCATCGAATTATACTTCGCTTTCCCAACGTCTTCATACAGCGATTTTCTAAAAGGAAAAGAGCGACCTAATCTTACTTGACAGTTACTTAACTTCAGCGTATTTAATAACACTGTTTTTTTTACAATGGCACAACAGCCCCCAGTGTGCCAGGGCCTCCTCATTATCGAGGCTTCACGATCACACTCAGGCACACCACATTCGGTAGGACTTCTCTGGACGAGTGATCAGCCCGAGGCAGATACCGCTTTCTTAACACAACATTCACTGGAGACAGACATCCATGCCCCCTGCGGGATTCGAACCCACAATCCCAGCAAGCGAGCTGTCGCAGACCCACGTCTTAGACCGCATGGCTACTGGGATCCGCCAAAACGTTATATCAATTTCTAATGCTCTACACCCATTCCTCTTGCCACTTGCACCTCGTCCTCCTCAGTTGCCGCTTGTTTAAGAGTATTGAGTAAACCCACGAACACTCAACCGTAGTAGGTGATGCGTGGTGTAATAGCTGAATTCAGTTTTGGCGCTTTGGCCAGTCTTGTTTTTTTTTAGCGCCGTCAGCCTTTGCTATACTATAAGGTCTGTGGTGAGGGTGATTAGTGAATGATGGATTGCAAAGGATGTGGAAAGGTCGTGGCATTATGGGGACTGTCCAGGTTCATGCTGGAGTGGCTGACAAAAACCAGCCAAACATGTGTCAGAGTTGCCGGTGACCCGCTGGAGATTTGAACCGGCCATCTGTCGAATACGGGTTTGGAAATTTACCGCTGCGCAGACCTGCTCCGTCGACATTTGTCAAACCTTGTGTGAGAAAGGACGCAGGTGCGTGAATTACTTGCGTACCATGTTTCAACAGAGTGTCTGAACATCTGAAGGCTCGATGTATCATGTCTGAATTGTGTTTGAAGATTCAGTTACCAGTCCGTGTCGCTTATAAAAACCAGTCGTGTACCATTGTGCGGGTAAATTATTCCAAACTCTTGTGGGAATTTACCGTATTTGAATGTGAAACCTTGGGAGAGAAGAGAGGTGCATATACGGTTTTGGTGGGGAGATATGATGGAAAGAGACCACTTGAAATACCTAGGCGTAAATGGGAGCAAAATATTAAAAAGGCCCTTCAATAAGTGGGGTGGAGGAACATGGACTGGATTGATATGGCTCAGGACAGGGACAATTGGCGGGCTGCTGTGAATGCGGTAATGAACCTTCGGGTTCCATGAAATGCGGGTAAATTTTGACTGAGGACCTGTTAGCTTTTCAGGAAGGACTCTGCTCCATGGAGCTAGAATGTGAAACCCGGTGGTGCATTTAGTAACCGCTGGGCTTGAAATATATTTAGGGATGTTCGCTGTCAAAGCCTTAGCGAGACGCAGCTGAGTTGCATTGAATACAAAGCTTCTGTATAAAAAAAAGGTGATTAACACAAGAAGGCAATGAATGTGGAAGTTCAGTTGCGTCTTCGTTTCCTTTCCTTTGCTACTCACAGTAGGTGTCTTGGTTATTTATTTTCACTTGATCACACTCAAACACACACCACAGTCGGTAAGACTCCTCTGGCCGAGGGATCGGCCCGTCGCAGAGACCTCTACCTGGCAACAGAAACACAAGAGAAAAAAATCCATGCCCCCGGGGGGATTCGAACCCACAATCCCAGCAAGCGCTCGGCCGGAGACCCACGCCTTAGACCGCGCGGCCACTGGAATCTGCTCAGTGCCTTCTTTCGAAGCAGAAACTGAGTAGGTCAAACTGCGTACTAGGAAGCTAATTGAGCAAAGGAATTCCGTTATTGTGCTGTGTAGACACATTGCGTAGGCATCCAAATATGCAGCTAATAAACATGAAAGGGAAGTTATGTGCAGAACATTACTGAGACATGACGCCATATAGTCTGTTGCGAGTTGACCGAGGTTTCGGAGGAACGTAGTATGGCCATTTCAGTTACGTCTTCTGTCTTGAGAATGGCGGCAGTATATTGTCACGAAACGTCGTTTAGTTGCTACATCTCTGCACGGTATCATACCAGAGGAACGTAACATTCCTCATCGCTGTGAGAACCGCAGGTCCTGGGTGGCTGCTAATTTCATACTGCCGTTTCAGAATTACCAACTTCCTGCATGTCGTGTGTATAAAGCCGTAACCCAACTGGAGAAGCTCGTAAATAATCTTTACTGCTTTCAAAAGACCTCGTCATCGGACTGTGAAGTCCAAGTGAATGTGGTCAGTTATTCACAGATTTTTTGTTCGCCCAGCTACGTCTAGCTTTTCCAAATTTTTCTCTTAAACATTTTGTACATTTACGACTCACATCTGTTCCAGATCGGTTTTCACCCATCCTGTGCAGTTCACTGTTTAAAGCCCAGTGGTTACTTTATGTAGCACCAGGTTTAGCGTTCACAAATTCTACGTTCTGCCCACACACAGTGTATTTATGTGTTTTGCGTGGATCTCAGAACAAACAGCGATTATTTCCCTATACACCATTAACTGACTGGTTTTTGTAACCGAGACGGAGTGTGTTTACTGCGCATTATGAACTGGGTCGCTATATGCAGTATGGGTTATCTTAGCCGAACTGGGCCGTGCCATGGCCCACGTCGTTAGTGGGAGACCCGGCTTCAATCCTAGGTGAGATTTGTTGTGGCCATAGTGGCACTGGGACAGGTTTCTCTCCCAGTACTTCGGGTTTTCTCCGTCAGTATCATTACAAAGATGCTGCATGCTCATCTTCATGTTCTCTTACCAGAAGGACAAACTGGCAAAGCCTGCGGACCGTACAAAAAGCAATGCTCTTTGGGAGATCAGGGGGCATGGGATAGAAAAGGACTTTAACTTTTTTTTTTGACCCAACTGTCATCAGTGTATCTTTACCAGAAGGACGAGCAGGCAATACGTATGAACATTTCAGAGCTCTAAATTTCTTTATCTCCGTCTGTAATAACAAATGAGTGCCTCTTATTGCATCTCTTCCCTCTGCTTCGGCCTTCCCAGTAATTGTACGCATATTGTCAGGAGTTAATGTGGGCAAAAAAGAGAAAGTTGCCTCTGTGCCGAATTAAGCACCACACCCATGTAAGCATATGTTGGGAGTAGCGGTATATATGCGTGAATACTGATTGCCGGCGGTAGTTGGAGGTTAGTGTTAGTGTTCAGCTTCACTCGCCAACAGCCCTACTGCCCGGCTAAGGGGCGTCCTGTTCCTGTGGGGTAGGAGACCTGGTGGGCGTTATGCTTAGTACACACTCGGACTCAATGTTGCGATTCAGTGTTGCGGGGTTGAATCGGGGCTGAATCTCGGCTGAGTCCGAACAGCCACGCAACATTGCAACAAAGAATCGGAGCTGCTCGGACTCAGCTCGGATACCCGTTCCTTGAGTCCAATCCGGAGTGGGATTCACTGACACAATGTTGCGCAACATTTCAAGTGTGGACGTGTTCGGGGGCATCGCAACAGCCAGTGCGTCAGTACGCTCCGAGTTTTCTCATTGTGGACGACGGAAAATCTTGTATTATCTTTTGATATTTTGCCACCGATCATTTTCAGAAGACATTCGAAGTCTGTCGGAGCCATCCTGATAAAATATCTGAATCCCGATCCGTCTTCTAACTTCAGGGTATCCAAAAGGTCAAGTCCATGTCTGTGTCGCCCCGCGAATAACTGACGCATCCAGCAATGTTCGGACTTTTTATTTTTATTGTGATCACGGAGCAATACAAGGGACGCGGACATTGCGGCAAGAGCTAACTCCTGTGGTATGACGGCGCGAAATGACCCCCGACAGACCTGCTAGGTGTGGACACGATTAATTGTATCGGGGCAGCGTCCGGGCTGTCCCGCAACGTTGAATCCGAGCAGCCGAGATTCAGCCGCGCGACATTGAATCGCAACATTGAGTCCAAGTGTGTACTAGGCATTAGAGGCAGTCTGGTCAGAATAGGGGACGGAAACATCGCCAGTCCTTGGCTGGAATGGTGCTCCCGCTCGTGCATCCTGTAGTGCGGTCTGTATACCGTCAGAGTTTCATGACTCATTCAGGTGCAGTCAGTGGGGGTGGCTAAATATCTTAGGAAAAGAGAGAGAGAGAGAGGGAGAAAAAAAGATGAACAGTGGTTGGTTCCTCGGGCATGTAGATGACCGATAAATTATTGGAAGAGCTTCTTGACCCTTTGTCTATTTAAAGTCAGCTTGAACTTTGCGATCTTCAGTTATTATGACATGGAATGACGTGGTTTAGTTGGTTAGATACAGTCTGTGTGCTAAAATGACATACGTCACGATTAGGCCTGAGTCCGTTCATATTTCATACGTACCAGCTCGTTTGACTCCGTAGACAAGCTTGTCCTTGTTTAGACCGGATAAAGTTGCTATGGAATGTGCAGGGATGTAGTTGCTCGTTGTCGCATTGTGGTTTGTTCATGGATATATTCAGTGCTTCTGTCACACTAGGTTAGGTTAGTGGAATGGTAAGTGGACGGTGAGGCCGATCTCACTGGCCGCGTGGTTTAAGGCGTGGGTCTGCTGCCTTTCGCTTGTTGGGTTCGAATCCCGTTGGGGCATGGATGTCTGTCTCTTGTTAGGGTTGTGTGTTGTCAGCTAGTTGTCTGTGCGTCAGGCTGATCACTCGTCCAGAGGAGTCCTACCGACTGTGGTGTGTCTAAGTGTGATCGTGAAGCCTCGATAATGAGGAGGCCCTGGCCCACTGGGGGCTGTTGGGCCACTGGGGGGAAAAAGTGAACAGTAAGAGATGCAGTGGCTCAGTCGGAATAATGAGTATACTACGGGTTGGATGATCAAAACATCCAGACCGTTGTGGGAGTCCATCCATCCTTTTGTTGATTGGGCACCAGGGGTAAAGTGGCCGAGGCGTGAGGCTAACCGCTCACCTCCATTCATTGTCAGGGTTGAGAATGCGTGGGTTTATACGTTACTGCCTCTATGCATGCTTCCGTGGCATGGACAAGGGCTGCTTGAATGTTTAATCAGTAATGAACCAATTTTCGAATAGTTTTAACTATGTGTGTCGCTGCAAGTTTCTGTGCTCTGGACATTGTCCGTTTAACAGTACAACGCTTATTTGACGTTGTGCCTGCGGCGTTGCTGAAACTTCAAGTATTCTGGGATGTGACACTGTAAGACTGCTTGACCCTGAGGATGAAGGTACTACGAGCCTCCGAAACGTCGGGAAACAGACGGAAAATAGGAATAGTGCCGCGTTCCGGGCTGCCAGCCGTTTCGCGAAACAGTCTGAGTGAAGAGCGATACGAGTCGCCAATTAAAATAATACCCCTTTATGGCTACTTATCTGCTTTAACATTGAAACAAATAGGAATATATCAACAGGGCGTAACGCTTGTCGCGTGTTCGCTCTGTTGTTATTCCTGAATTTTAAGTTGGGAACTGTTGTCAACAAAACACGATGCGAGTATAGTAAGTTTAATTCCACAACGTCTCCAGCTTCGGGCGCAGGTAACGTTAGCGAGCCTACGCTGATGTCACAAACCGGGAGAGTGCGCGAAATCGTGTGCGCGCAGGTCCGTGTGTTTCTGCAGAGCGGTGGAGGTGCCAGTGTTTGTCTGCTTAGGTAGCGGTTGCAATCATGTGATTGAGGTAGGAGGGCCGTAAGGGTTGTGAGACTCGCGCTTAAAGTTGTCGCGAAAAATGACTGGGACTTTGTGAATGTAATCCTGCTATGCCTCAGAAATGTGCCCTCTCTTCCTTTACGCAACACACAATATAACGTTTTTGACAACAGATTTACAAGCAGTTATAGGGAAGGTCTCGGAAACGGCGAGATATCGACTGTGCTCGACATTTGCAAGCAGTTATAGGGAAGGTCTCGGAAACGGCGAGATATCGACTGGGCTCGACATTTACAAGCAGTTACAGGGAAGGTCTCGGAAACAGCGAGATATCGACTGTGCTCGATTGTTATGTCCAAATCGTCAGCTTATTTTGCGCTGTCATCGCGTACCTCACAGAGATCGCAATCTGTCCCAATTACAGAGATCATTCACGGCGAAATGTGTCATAAATGCGCGTATGCTTTCGTGTTACTCGTCAGCTGTTTTTGCCCAATTTTGGCCAAAATCGGAATATTTGGATACGTTTTAGTAAAAACAGGAAATACGAGCGTTCACGAAAGTCTTGTGTGGTGAGAATTGCGTTGCTTGGTGACGACAGACACGGACGGACGGACAGACGTATGCACGTGACGAAACTAATGGTCCTTTGGCGACTGCTTGGCGAATTCTCCTAAAAATCCGTGCCGTTCAGTCAGCGTGTGCGTGTGTACTGCGTGCGGTTGTCAAAATAGATGGAGATTATATCCCTGTACTGGAGGGGTCTTGAACCCGCGGTCTGCGGGCAGCATGGGGCCATCCGAATGTTTTTGTGCGACGCCCCAAACAAATTTTGAATTTGAAGTGTAAAAAGTTTAATTCAAATAAACAAATAAATAAATGTTAAGTAAAATTCATTCTGAAGTATTTTAACGTTTGTACTAAAATTTTAAAAATATTTTTTGTTTTTTAGATATGAAATCTAGGTTAATGTCGCAGTAAATACCGCAAGACTATAGTAGGGAATGTTTGCAGGGTAGGGGCAATATGTAAATAAAAATAAAAATAAATAACGAATCATAAGTAAATAGATAAAATGACAGAACTATCCTATGTATATTTATGTAGGGAGATATTATTAGGCATGTCCTGCAATAATATGCAAAATTTGCTTTGTAAAACGTGAATGTGGTCCGCGAATCTTTCTGCCATTAATATGTGGCCCTTGACCAAGTAAAGGTTGAAGACCCCTGCGTGTACAACATTAAAACGATTGGTGTTTGTCATAAACATGTAGTGTGTTTGCTGTGCTGTAGGAACTGAATCTTTAGACATTTTGTACTTCGAAGAACATTAGGGGCCGTGCCATGGCTCGGCCTTCGTTACCGGCGTCTCACCGCGGAGGCAGTGGTTCGATACCCGGGCCAGCCCGTGTGAGAGATTTGTGGTGGACAAAGTGACACTGGGACAGGTTTTTCTCCGAGTACAACGAGCCCTTGTTTAACGCCCTGTTTGCGTCCCTGAAGAAGTGGGCGTAAGTCAAAACGCTTATATAAAAAATGATAGTCCCGTCAGAAAGAAGGGATTAGCGTAATAGAACGCAGTCAGTCAAACGGCATTAAAACGATAATGAGAGGACGTAAATTAAGTGTGTACTGGCAAGGGGCGTTAAAGCAAAGAAACGTGAAACAAGGGCTCGGTATGTTTTGGTTTTGCCTAGTGAGTACCATTTTACCACTGCTGCGTACTCATCGTCATATTGATGCTACTGTTATCAGAAGGGAAAGCGGGCGAATCCTGGGAACGTTGAAAGAAGGCAGGGTGCTTTCAATTTCTGGGAGTAATGGACAGAGGCACAATGTTTATAGGAAGCGTTCTAAGCCCTTCTGCCAGTAACTCTATATGCCTATGCTCGCTTCTTCAGCCGGCCCAGTTGATAAGGAACAAAAGGTCTGACAAAGCAAACCCTGAACACTGACCACTGTGTGCAGTGCGTCATGTGAAGAAATACAAGCTCATCGCCACGATGCCATTCTTAAGAGATGAGCTGGCCACCACGTGTCAAGCCTTCATAGGAAGCTTTACGTCATATGACAAGTGTTCAGTGATCCAGTTACGTACGGGGCGATGTTTTTGCCCTTCGTCGCTGGGATTCAGTTCGCTTCTAGTTGGAACGGTGTTTGATGGCTGTGTATGAAGTGTATATTAATTGGCATTATAGTGTAAGCTAGCATACATGCTCGTTCTCGGAATGGGCGGGTGTTGCTTTGCAACCAAAAAACCAGATCACAAGAACTAAAATACAGTGTTACGGTCAGGGGATCGAATACCGTTGGGGGTGAGATTTTTCAGTGCCCGTCCAGGCCGACTCCGAGGCCTACTCAGCCTCCTGTACGATGGGTACTGTGTCTTTCTTGGGGACAAAACGGCCGGGGCGTGGGGCTTACCACCCATACTGTTCTAGCACCGAGACTGGGAATGGGTTGAAACAGTGCCTTGCCTCCAATCTGTACCTGCATAGGCATGTAATGGGGTGAACTTTTACTTTAGCGGTGTTAACGCTACCTGACTTTACTGCATGAGTTTCTGTACAGTGTTCAGTGTTAACACCAAGAGTCTCATTATGTATAATGTAATGGCTCTTGGATGAGTTATTTTTCTGGTGTGCCAAACAGGGGCATGTATATACACTTGCTTTGCTGTACCAACTTAGCAGCACACTGCATATGCTGACACTGTCCATCACAACATTTATTTGAAGATAATCATCCGCAGCTAGTATGCTTATTGAAGGGAAAGAACCCCCGTTACCCTTTGGGTAGGAAGCTTTGGACTGAAATCTAACCACGATTTCTGGATTATGCTGTGCATAGCCTAGTCACTGTACCGACTGACCTATCCCGGTTGCCATACGGTTCGGTAGCGTCGTGTAGTGGTTGCCCGTTTAACTGTGGCAGGCGTAGCAACTGCCGATGCAAAGCGGCTGATTTATTGGCTGTGCCCGCCCACTGCTGTTGATGGCCACAGAGGTTCGGACAAGAAGACTCTTTGTTCCGGTCAGTGGCCTTTGGCATCAGTTTCTGCGCTGGGCATATTACTCATGGCGTCGTCGTGTTTCATTTCAGTCCACTGCTGTGAGTGCGATCACCAGTGCTCTCTGCGTAGCAGGTAAACTGGGTCATCCGAATGTCTTGTGATAAAAAGGCGCGCCTTGAAGACGTGGAAGGCATGTACGGCTCAGTGTAGTGGGCGAGGCACTGGTGATTGAGGCGGAGAGCGCGTGGTGCAGTCGGGCAGGAAAGTGATCCGTTTTTATCTGTCACGTGAATAAGATAAGAATATTAAAGTTACAGATGTCCATGTCTGCAAACTTCCTCATCCTTTTTCTTCCACACTTCAGACTAGTCGGCGTCTTCATGACACAGCGGAGGCAAGAAAGGTTTGTTAGGGCCAGTCGTGTAATGTTTGTATTATTTCATATTTATGTGCAATAATTGCAGACTATAAGACTTCGTGGCGCAATCTGGCATCAGTACATTTTCCTCTTCATTATTTATCAATCACATTATTGGCGTTCACACACGCATTGAGTTACGTTACCAGAAAATGGCGTCAGTATGTTTTGTGTAACGTAAATGCATCGTCAGCCGCAAAAACAAAATTCAGTTCTCTTTCCGTGATTTCAGTAGTAGGTAGCCTAAATTTAATATATTTACTTTTAGTTTATGATAAAGTGTAGTGTTTTTATGACACCTCAGAATTCCTTCCATTGCAACCAAAATTACATAAATGAAGTCGCATCCAGCATTCACAATTGCGAGCCAAATAACACTACAGTAATCTTTGTTGTTACAAAAATACGATTCACGTCCGGCGGGTGTCACTGTGCGAATGTTGTTATCGGCCATGCACGTTCAAACCCTGGATGGGACCGGCGATTCAGGTTCAACCCCTGGACAGGCCTTACTAAGATAATTGTTTGTTAAGTTACACTTGTTTCGGTGAATAGGGTAGCTAGGGAAGACAGCGAGAGGGTGAGAGTGCGACTAACGCATCCAAACCGGCCAAGGCTCAGCAGGACATCCGTCAGCTGTCACGCTGTGCGGAGTTTTGCAGCTCGGCGTTCCTTAGGGAAACCCGAGGCTTGACACTTTTGAAGAAATAATTCATTGAATGGGAAGTGCTAGTGGGCAACACCCCAAAAGGTTCGTTAATCGTATGTTTGGGGCTACTGGCCTAATTTAGCGCAACCAACCAAGTTGAGCTATTCAAAAAGTTAAACTCGGCCTATGGGGTTCTTCTAAATTTGAGCTTTGGCCAATAGGATTATTTTGGTACAAAAAAAACGGGAATTTGACTTTGAAATTGCGACGGACGTTAGGGGATTCTGCTCGATGCTGGGGAGGACAGTTCGGAAGTTTGGTGTGAGACAGTTTCGGACAGTTGGTCGAGAAAAAGTGCGAAATTAAGATTGGATTAGGACAGTTATTCCAGGTGTCGTCATCATTTCCGTGATTGTAGTCTTCTTAATGTAATACAATGTGTAACCCTTCAAATAAAGCATAAGCGTTAATTGTAAATTGGTGAATGGGTTGGATAGAGGACGCTGCAGGGACCTTCCGCGTATAAACCCTGAGGAAAGTTATCGTAAGCGCTAGATAACGGGGACAATAATAAATACCAGTCACTGTGGTGAGCGGTAGCAATGTGTTTCCCATGTATCGCGCCTCCACAACTGCGAAAATTCCAGCTGTTTTCGAAGCCTGTAGCGATTCGTACCTTTTCTACTGCCTTCTTTGGAAGCTGAAAGTTAATTTAAAATAATTAGATAACTGCTATAATGCAGTTAAAAATAATAAAATGTGTTATGCTCGTAATAGTTATAAAATGCATTTCGTTCGTACCTTCCAGTGTTGTTCCTTTAACACCTCATAGATGAAATCACATGTTTCAGGAATTATTCATACAAGAGCTTGAGGCGAGATAAGAGCTGTAAATTTCAGATCTTCAAAGCTTCTCCCAGTTGCCAAAAATCGTAAAGTTGCAGTTAATCTTTCTTCTGCGCTGATGGCTGTTCTCGTTCTTGGGTTCTGCTTTTCAGTGTGAAGCTTCAACAAGTGGAGCAAAACTTTTAAAACATTCATGGGTCATTTGCAAATAGTTTTTCAAATTTACGCCATAAGAGACGCGAAGTTCTGCAATTAACGATATATATGACAAAGTGTCCCGTTTTTTGCAACAACTGCTTTGCCCACTCACTTTTCTTTTTCTTTTTGTATAACAAACTCAAAAGAGGAAAGCTCTTGTTTCTGTATAAAGCCCCATGCTTGCCGAATGCACTAGCAATAGCGATTTGAATAGTCGGGCTGCTAGAAGCATATCGGTAGGTGCGTGGTGAAGACAGGGACGGCCGTCAGTCGGTGGACTGCGTAGGGGTGGGTATTACAGGCTTTGAACGATTCAAGGTCATTGTAGGCATTTTAGTGCACTGCAAGTGTACAGATATAACTAGCTAACTAACTAACTAACTAACTAACTAACTAACTCCACAGAGCAGAGTATTTCTTGAGAAGGTAACAGGTTCTCAGCTAGTCAAGAAATTCCTCGCATTTTATGGAACACGAAGGTTCATTACCGCATTCACAAGATCCCGCCTCCTGTCCCTGGCCTGAGCCAGATCAATGCAGTCAATACCTCTATCACATTTCTTGAAGATCCATTTCAATATGATGCTCCCATCTACGCCTGCGTCTTCGAAGTGGGCTCTTTCCCTTAGGTCTCCCCACCAAAATCCTGTATGTACCTCTCTCTCTCTCCATACGTGCTACATGCCACGTCCATCTCATTTTTCTCGATTTGATCACCCGAATAATATTTGGTGATGAGCACAGAGCACTGAGTTCCTCGTTATGTAGTCTTGTCCAGTCCCTTGTCACCTCGTCCCTCGTGGCCCTAATATCTTCCTCAGCACCCTATTCTGTAACACCCACACAGTCTTTGTTCCTTCCTCAGTGTGAGAGACCAAGTTCCACACCCATACAAAATAACAGGTAATATTATAGTTCTGTATACCCTAATCTTTACGTTTCTGGATAGCAACCTGGAAAACAAAAGATTCTGCACCGAATGATAGCAAGCATTCCTTGACGTCCATCTGCTCTTAATTACTTCATGAATGGAGTTTCGATACGTTAGGGTTGTTCCCAAATATTTAAACTGTTCCACCATTTCAAAGGATTTATTATCTATCTTTATGTCGTGATTTTGTCCTGCATTCTGATCTCAAGAGCGCTATATGTCTGCAGGTATTTATTGTACTATTTCGTATCCTCTTCCTTTTAAAAACATATGTCCGCCAGGACCACGGCCGCTGCAGCCACGTAAACGTATCCGGCTTCCTCGTCACAGACTGTGTCCGTCTCAACCACAGTCCACCTGGCCAACTGCCGCCACAGCCACGGCACCTGCAGATCCACGCATTTTTAATCCTTCGTACTAGACTCACATGAGTGGCCAGGTACACGTAGTGACTGCTTTACCGCGACGGAAGCGCCTGCAGTACTCACTGGACAGGGACGCTGGATGAACCCCGGAACAGCCCTCGGTGTTTTGGAGTAGAGATGAATCTCATGCGTTTGTAGGAACCGTGTGGAATTATGTCTGTTTCCGTCGAGATGTCTGCAAATACAGTGGAACCCGGTTATAACATCAGTTTATGTGACACCTCTTCTATAGCGTCAGATATTCTGTGGTACCAATTAATTCCTCGCCGTTAACCATAACATTATGCTCCTCGGTTAGAATAACACTCGTTTATAACGACACAAAATATGCAGTCCCTCTGATGATGCTATAACCGTGTTCGGCTGTATATATAAAACCACGGGTTGTGTATCTTGCAGTGTGTTACTATTAAGCAGCGGCTTCGAGTATATCATGTATAAAATGTCTTCCTACGCATGCCGTGAGTGATCACTGGGTAAATAGGTGGAAGGAATATGGAAGGGAGAAGTCGTGGTATGATTCGACGTGCTATCATAAATTTACGTGCAGGGCTGGGAAAAGTGCGGTAAACCCCGGTATGATCGGTCCCTCGGTCAAGGTTCTGAACGGGGTACAGAGGAGGCTGGGCCGTCTGTATTCGTTGGTAGGCCCGTGTGCAAAATTGCGAAGTAGTTTCGGCATGTCTGTCGCCCCCCCCCCCCCCGCATGGAACAACTCTGCTCCCACTGGACTTTTTTAATGAAATTGGATATTTGAGTCTTTTTTTGGAAATATGTCGTGAAAATTCAAGTTTTACTAAAATCAGGTATGAATAACGGGTACTTTACATGGGGACCTAAGTACATTTATGACAATATCTCGCTGAATTCTTCTATAATGATAAAGTGTTTCAGAGAAAAGTTGTAGAGAAAATGAAAACACACGTTTTGTGTTCAGTAACTTTTTCCTGAAAATCGTGCCGTTTATGAGATAATGTGGAAAAATACGGTACAGCCAGACAGGCCAAAGATGACAATATAATATGGCGCAGGCGCGTTGCATGCTGGATAAATATGACTGCAGACACACGCGCAGATTATGTAATGCTTCTCGCATTTCCACGGCGAGAGTTGTTACGGAAACGCGCCTGAATGTTAACGTTACACGTACATAGCCTGTCATCTTGTTTTGATGACAGTAGTTATAACCAAGCCGCTTCTGTCACGTAACGGGAAGAGATAATGTGCTTGCTGAGATACTGTTTGTGTGAAATGGATTCAGAATTGTTCTGTGCTGCGTTCTTCGAAGCCACTACACTTATATGCCGTTATGTTTGTATAAAGGAATTGAATGGAACGGTGTGCTGGAAGCAAACCCTGCAAATGATCATCTGTGAACAAAATTAATTGCGCGGTAGTTCTATATCCATGACTTCAGCCGGGGCTGTGGAGTCGGAGTCGGAAAGAATTTTAGGTGAAGTCAGAGTCGGTAAAAAAAGTACCGACTCTGACCTCGATCTAAAATCTTATCTAGATACTCCAACTCCAGAGCCCTGGTAGCTACAGTAACCATTAGACTTATACTTAAATATAGGTTATAAGTCTAAAAAGTAGCCTGATGATTCACGTGGTGATGGTGAAACGTCTTATAGGTTTACCATTATTAACCCTTTAATGACGAAGCTTATCTGTTTTATATAAGGACTCAGTGCGTACCGCGCTGTAAACACTCTCCACTTCGGTTATAAAAACCAGTCTGTTAATGTTTTATAAGGCAAAAGTTGGTGTTTGTTCTGAGATCCGTACAAAACACATAAACGCAATGTGGGCACCACGTAGAATTTTTTAATGTTAAACCTGGTCGTATGTAAAGTTACCGCTAGGCTTTAAAAGGTTAATACATACTGAGGAGCTTTTATGAATTAGTCGGAGTCGGAGCTTTTGTATACTGACTCCACAGCCCTGCTTCAGTCACGGTACGTACCGAAAAGTGTAAGCCCTGTCCGCTTAGTTGAATATGTATAGATATTTGACCCTCACGCTTGTGTTTCAGCTGACTGCAGGAGTAAGGAATGGGAACAAAAAGTAGCTTATTTATACTAGGAGCGTTGGCAAGCCGACTGTTAGCAAACATGAAGGCAGCTAGTCATCTGATAACGTTGTAGAATGGGGAAACACATTTGTCACGTGGAGATCAAAAAAGACTCCAAATACGGCCGTGTCATACATAGTGATTTATGCTGATTAAAATAATGATAAAAGGTTACTTGATGGGTTTTGTGCAAAAGGGGTATACTAGAGAAGTGCAAAAATAGTGTGTTTTGAGGTGTGGTTTAAAGCAGGCGTGAAAGGTTAAAAAGGGTTAAAAAATTCGTCCTAGAACTGGTCATGAGGGCCCTGATGGGGAGTAGAGATATAACTCTACTCTTTCTGTAACCTCGTCGCTGGATGTGGGTGGGTGGTCAACGCCACGCCCCGGCCGCTTTACTCCCGGGATTGACCCAGTACCTATTGTAGAGGAGACTGCGTGGGCCCCAGGGCCGGTCTAGACGGGTGCGAACAATTCGTCCCCACTGGAATTCGATCCCTGGACCGTCCAGACCGTAGCGGTCCGCTGTACGGACTACCTCTACTCTGCCTCAAGGCCTTCATGGCCTGTTCTAGGATGAACTTTTACGTTTATAAAGAACATTAACGCCGATCCCAGTGGCCGTGCGGTCTAAGGCGTAGGTCTGCGGCCGAGCGCTTGCTGGGGTCGTGGGTTCGAATCCCACCGGGGGCATGGATTTTTTTCTCCTGTACAGTGTTTGTGTTGTCAGGTAGAGGTCTCTGCGACTTGCCGATCCCTCGTCTAGAGGAGTCCTACCGACTGTGGTGTGTGTCTGAGTGTGATCAAGTGAAAATAAACAACCTCGACACCTGCTGTGGGTAGGTAGAAGAGGGAAGGACTACGAAAAAAAAAACATGAACTATTAAAACGTGAGTAAATCCTTCTTCGTTCTGAATTAATGTTTTATGGCCTTGTTTTGAGTGTGTAAGGTTTTTTTTTCTTGTGACAGGTACGCGTGTAAATTATCTAATTGCCTTGTGTATGGCAGAAGACCGCTGTCTGTTGATGCAGGTGTTCAGTTTCGTGAGGAATAATCTAACGACTTGGAACGGCTGTCGAGATTCGAAGCCTTGATCGTCTGGCGCGTGACGGTTGAGCTAAACGGCATTGCTGGAAGATGAAGAGAAACGTGTTAGTAACCATAAGCTTGTATTCTGTCGAATTAAGTAATTACACGGAGCAAAGTCCTTGAACGCCAACAGTTTCCAAGCCATTCAAATTCCCGGAAGATTCGTTACGATGTTTACCAAGTCACCATATCCCTTGCAGTCTCAGTTGTTCACTGCAGATGTGTTTGATTCTATTGTCCTCCTAACTACGGTAGACCGCGGTGGTCATGAAAATTATGCCGTCAGTTGAGAGCAAAATGTACATATAAAACATCACAGATATGTATTTGGACTTTTCCCATCGTCACGGAGTATACAAACACGACGTTTCGAGAGCAGGCTACTTTCGTGTTCAGGTGAACTACAATCTTAAGAAGAAGTAAGAATCTAAAAGGACCAAAAAAACCTACGTATTCTAAAGAATTTAGTTCACCTGAAGACGAAGGCAGTCTGGTTTTCGAACCGTCGTGTTTGTATACTCAGTGACGATGGATAAAGTTCAAACACACATCTGTGATATTTAGCAGGATACACCACTGTCTAAGGAATGTAGTGTGCAGTCAAAATGTACATTTTGATTTACGTTCGCAAAGGGAAGTTGTCGTAGACAGAGGGTACATGCTGATGTGAAGGTTTATTTATTTATTTATTTATTTATTTATTTACGCTTTTACCTAAGTAGATTAACATTTTATAAAGCGTAGTGGTTACTTCATGTACCACCAGTTGTAACATTCACAAACCCTACGTTCTGCCCACACAGTGTATTTATGTGTTTTGTATGGATCTCAGAACAAACAGCGATTATTTCCCTGTACAGCATTAACCGACCGGTTTTTATAAGCGGGACGGAGTGTGTTTACTGCGCGGTACGAACTGAGTATAATTTGGTCTAATATTGTGACGCTATTCTCGTAATGCCTGTTAAATAACATTTCGCGTGGCTGCTGCCTAGTCGTGACGAGCCAATTTGGGGAGTCTTTGATAGGATGCACTGAGCAGAATGCAAGCGGCCTGCTGCCCGTCTGTTAACAAGTAGGCACCATCTGTTTTGCCACCCTAACACAGTGTTTCATCACCGGCATATATTACTGCAACCAGTGGCCGATGCCGCACAGTGACAGCGCTATGCGCCATAAGACTGAAGATCGGGGGTGTTCGGTTGCCGGCAGCGGAAAGCAATTTTCTCGTTTCTCAGAGCTTCCAGACGGGCTGTGTTTCCCTCCAAGCTTCCTGTCGGTCGAGGGTGAGCAGGGGCTCTGTCCTGCGGGGGATAAGCCGATCGAAGCGTGACGCTAACATCTTCCACCATAGTGATGATTGTAAGAATGCGTGGGACTTTACATCCACGCCGTCATACGTCGTCGTGTGTTCCTCCATTAAGGACAGGGACAGCGACGTCTTTTCCGTGGTGTTTGCGGACTCCTAACCTAGTTACGTCTTTTCATCTGTGCACATGAAACAGCGCGACTCTTCCTGGATGGATTTTTGTGAAATTACATGTGCGGGAGTTTTACCGATGTTTGTCGAAGCATTCCGATTTCGGTTCAATTCCGACAAAAGTACGGTAAGCTTTGAGGCTGTGCCACAGCTCAGGCATTTAGCCACTGGCCCCCCACCGCGGAGGCCCGAGTTCGATCCCGGCTTAGTCCATGTGGGATTTATGGTGTACAAAGTGGCACTGGGACAAGTTTCCCCCCGAGTACTTCGCTTTTCCCCTGTCAGTTTCATTCCACCGGTGCTCCATTACCAGGAAAAGGACAAAAAATAATCATCATCTTCATCACAGGGTTGCACAAGATGCCTTAAGGCTGCGGTGCGTCCGTAGCGTCTGCTGCGGGGCCATTCACAAGAAAATAAGTAAGCTTTAAGTTATATAGAGGGTCGTTCCTGTGGGCAGGCCAGATATTAGATTGCAAGTAATTTAGTCCTGAGTGCCACCAGGTGGCAGCAACGGAGTGGCACAGGCGTCCCTTCGTTAAGCAGTATATTGAAGAAACAGTCACGATCTGAACATAGCATACTGTTCTGTGTGAATAAAATTAATTAGGGACTGCATTTAGACTTAATTGCAAGTATTCACGCATGACGGGGGCAGTAGGAATGACAGGGCCAATAACAGCCCATGCGCCATAAGTATTATAGTCTACCCCGCGCACATGTTAAAACTTCTTTTTGTTCTCTAGCGACGTTTCCTGTAACTCATTTTGTGTAGCGTCGAATTATTAGACTATTCGTAAGTGATGAATTGGGAAAGAATTGAAAGGGATTACTGCTTCCCCTCGGTTGGTGGAGTTATACTGAGTAATGTTGCCATTCGGAATTCAGCGGCCAGCCATAGATTGGAGGATAATATTAAAATGAGTCGCAAATAGGGTGGCAACATATGCACTGGGCGGATCTGGCTCAGTGCAGGAAGCAACGACAGGCTTCTGTCATCACGGCATTGAAGCTTTGTGCTTCTTAAAATTAGGGAATTTGTTGAGTAACTGAGGAACTATTGCAGAATCAAGATAAAATCTGTGTAAACACAACTACGTACCATTTATTTACAGAGCAACATGTTTCGAACGTTGAGGTCATCTTGAGATTCACAAATCGTATTTTTGTTTTTGAATTGGGGTATAATATGTGCCTGATTGACATTGACAGTTCGAGGAACTGTTGGTTTGTCAATAGTTTTTCCATTCCGTTATGGTAGGCACTTGGGAGAATCGAACGTGCGACACATTCTCGACATTATGGGTTCTTTTGATGCTTCTTTTGCAACCAGGACGCGACGGGGCTGAATGGTGATGCGTAAATGTGCTTCAAATTGAACGCAACTGTTTTGGCCCGCGGAAATCACAGTGGTTCGTCTGAGACGCCACCTGAGTAAACCAGTTAGGTCTAAAAGCAGCACGCCTTCCGCTTGTCACCGTGCTGCTGTGGTATGTGCTTAGCTTGTGGACTTAAATACAGCGAGGAACTTGCGCGCTTGAAGACGCTGCGCTAGTGTGGGGTGTGTCCCTTTTATCGTGTCCTTACACACAACAGCTGTCACGGGATGGCCCGGCGGATGCAGGCTTTCCATGCGACAAAGCTGCATTGCTCGGGGACAGTATAAAAAGACAGCCTGTGATGGATAGTGTTTGGTTTTGGTGGGTGAGATTTCCATTTTTGGTTGGCTACGGTTTTTTTTTCAAAATGACAGGCAGTGTACGTAGAACGTAAGATTGAGACGCGTTCGCGTAACCATTGTTGCCGTCGGAAAGCAGTAAGTATTACATATTCTGAGTGTGTGTCTGTAGCCTTAGTTATCCAGCACGCACAGCGCATGCGCCTCATTTTATTGTCACATGTGGCCTGTCGGGCGCAACCATATCTTTCCACATTATCTCATAAACTGCACGATTGTGGGAAAAAAGGTTGTTGAACATGAAGTGTGTGTTTTGATTTTCTCTACAATTTTGTCTGAAATATTGCTCATCCTAAGAAGAATTCAGCGAGGTATTATCATAAATGTACATGGGTTTTCATGTAGAGTATCCGTTATTATTGTGATATTTCAATGAAACTTGAATTCTGTCGACAGATTATAAAAAAATACTCAAATATCAAATTTCATGAGAATCCATCGAGCGGCAGCCGAATTCCATGCGGACGGACGGACAGACAGGCATGATGAAACTGGTAGTCGGTTTTCGGAATTCTGCTAACGCGCCTATGAATGTTTGGTGAGGTTTTATTTCTTTTAATTTGGTGAATAAAAATAATGTCCTTTAGGACTGATTATTCAGTAAATATAGGCCTTTAAATAAATGAAAATAAAATTTTTGGGGTGCACACGCCAGTGAAATGTAGTGCGCCTGGTTAGTGGCAGAGACAACAATTTGTGACTCATGAAGCCGATTTTCACGAACCTCGCGCGTGTTCGACAAATTTTGTGAAGAATTGGTGTACTATGATTGATGAAAAAGCAACATACGGGTTTGTCTGTGAACTGTATCTCCGACAGACGGAACTGGTCTGAACTTGAGCGTAAACACCAGTCAGTAAATGCTGTACAGGTAAATAGTCGCTGTTATGAGAACGGTACAAAACATTAATGCATTCTGTGAGTATAACGTAAAATTTTTGATTGTTATACTTTGTATTGCGTAGAGTAACCACTGGGCTCTGAGGATTAAAACTTATTTGCGTGCTGTTAAAATATCGTACCGTGGATATTAGTGAATATGCAAATTGTTGAAGTATAATTGCGACTTCAATTATGGAGAATGAACCCTTAAAGCAGGCCGATTCTTTGAAACATGAGCAACGCCTGCCGTTTAACAAGCCGGACAGCTGCAGAGGGGGGCCGCGGTATTCCTGAATGTTCGCGGAACAGCTGTCAGGGTTTATTGTCTGGGCAGGGCACAGCAGCGCACTGCAGTGCTGCCAACGGATATATAGAGATTGTAGTTGTTTTGTACCCACCCGGGTTTTGTTAGAATGAAGTTGCTTACACGTACGCCATCTTTCAGTTTAGCTTTTTAGGCGCGTTAGCAAAATTGCGAAAAGGCGAGTATTAGCGTCGTCGTATCTGTCTGTCTGTGTGTCTCGCACTGGACTGATTTTCATTAAATTTGGTGTTTGACTAATCTGTCGAGGCAATTCAAGTGTCATTAATATGTGGCAATAATAACGGGTACTTTACATGAAGATCTATGTAAATCAATACCCATTATGGGTCTAGACAGGCCGTTAGGTTTCCAGGAGGTTGAGGCTTCCAGATTCCTAGACAATCGGCACATGAAGGTGGCAAGGTGGTTAGCCCTACTCTCCGGCCGCCTTTACCCCCCAGGAAATATTCCTGGTACTCATTTCTGTTACGAGGCCGAGTCGACCCCAGGGCCATAGTGTGACCGAAAGGATAATGACAATGAAAAATTCCAATGACACGATCAACAATCGAACCCGCGACCTTCCGGTTTTTAGTACAGTGCCTCAACCAACTGCGCCATCGCGTGTCCCCAAAGACCTACGTACATTTATGATATCTCGCTCAATTCTTCTTAGAATGAGAAGTGTTTCAGAAAGAAGTTGGAGAGAAAATCAAAACACATTTTATGTTGAATATCATCTGTTTTTCAGAAAATCGTGCCGTTTATGAGATAATGTGGAAAAATATGGTATAGAGCCAGACAGGCCCACAGATGGCAATATAATACGGCACAGACAAGATGCTGTTGGTATGCCCATTAAGTAAGGAAGGAATACGGACACACACACACACACACACACACACACACACACACACACACAAAATATGTAATACTTATTGCTTTGTATTTGATTACTTACGTGTGATCTCGTAAAGTGTTTTACGCCAGCACAAAAACTGAGAAACTGCGCAGTGACTTTCGTGTCTTTACGATCTGTGTTGCCAAATTGTACGTGTTACACGAAGTCATGTGCAAACGAACATTCTTTCGTTTCTGTGAAGTATGTGGCACTTTACATAAGGATGTACTTACGTTTTATTGTTGCCGGCGACATAAATTTGCCATAAAAACATTGTTGTGCAACACTTAATAGTTTTATGTGGTTGACATTGACATACATGTCAACAACACACACACTGCATTTGTATTTATATTGCTGTATTGTATATGTAATTATAATTTGTGAATCCCTGAAGATGAACCAGTTATTGGTTCGAAACATGTAGGATTATGATTAAACATTTTGATATATGTGTAAAATTTATGCATGTATTTGGTTTTTAATATTGTGTGACAGGCTACATTGTTGTGTTGCCACTGCAGCTGTTAGTGCGCGAACCCGCCGCATTTTTACGTTGTACGTACGTCGTGTGTCTGGTTTGTGTTCGGCTACAGAGACGAAACTGACTTACCTTCACTATCTTCTTGACAGTAAAGACACTTTGTCTCCTACAGTGCAGAGGCTAACCTGTTAATTCTGTCCAAGGAAATAATTGCTGTTCGTTGCCTGAACCATATGAAACACTTCAATACACTGTGGGCGAGAGTAACGTTTTCAATATTAGTGTAGGTGGTGCATACCATAAGAACTTTAAATAACCTTTTGAAGGCCTTTGGCTACTACATGTGCCATCGTGTTTGACATTTAAAAAACCCTACAATACCACAGACTGAAGTTAATATGTTTCGTATGGATCTCAGAACAAACAGCGATTATTTCCCTATATAGCGGTAACTCTTTGGTTTTTATAACTGAGACGGAGTGTGTTTACTGCACGATACGAGCTGAATCATTAAATAAAGTCGAACCCGGTTATGACGACATCGGTTTATAGGACACCTCGTCTATAGCGTCAGATATTCAGGGGTACCAATTAATTCCTCACCATTAATCGTAACGTTATTCTGTTCGGTTATGACAGTGCTCGTTTGTAAAAGGAAAAGCAATGCCATTGCAGGCCTGGACAGGCCCTTAGGGTTCGAGGAGGTTGAGACTCCCAGATGTCTAGGCAGTCGACACATGAAGGTGGTAAGGTTGTCAGCCCTACGCACCGGCCGCCTTTACACCCCAGGAAATATTCCTGGTACTCATTTCTGTTACAGGCTGAGTCGGCCCCAGGGCCATAGTGCGGCCGGAAGGATTATGTCAATGAAAAATCCCAGTGACACCATCGGGAATCGAACCCGCGACCTTCTGGTTTGTAGCGCAGTGCCTCAACCAACTGCGCCACTGCTGCCTCAGATACTCGTTTATAAGGACACAAAATATTCTGCCACTTTTGTGACTTTATAACTGAGTTAGGCTGTGTCATTAGAGCTGATCGCGGTCTTTAAAGGGCCATTTGATTGCCCTGAAATTACTGCCTCAGTTACAGATATGTGAGTATGGGTGGTTGAAAGGTGTGGATGTTACTGTTCGAATTTAAAATTATGTTCATGTTAAACTTTATTTATAAAGTAGCGCAATTTGCGTTGAAGATTCAACGGACTCTTTCAATTTGTTGTTCAGAGATCAGAAAAAACTGAATTATAATCACTAGTCGTACAGTTGATCATCAAAAGGCGCAGACGTTCCATGAAGCCGATCCCAGTGGCCGCGCGGTCTAAGGCGTAGGTCTGCGGCCGAGCACTGGTTGGGATCGTGGGTTCGAATCCCAGCGGGGGCATGGATTTTTTGTCTCGTGTGAGTGTTGTGTGTTGTCAGGTAGAGGCCTCTGCGACGGGCCGATCCCTCGTCCAGAGGAGTCCTACCGAATGTGGTGTGTCTGAGTGTGATCAAGTGAAAATAAACAACCTCGACACTTGCTGTGAGTAGGTAGAAGAGGGAAGGTCTACGATACGATATGTTTCATGAACGAACTGCTTGAATTCTAAATATGTTTCGATTCGTCATCGAACTGTCGTCATGGAGACGAAATGAGAGTACACAGTTGCCTAGCATCTGTATCAATACAAGGAGTAATTTGCCGTAATATCGTACTGGCGCCACGCATCATTAATAATTGCCGCTGACACAGTAAGACACGAGACGTGCGATGTATTGAGTGGTATTCAATAGGTAACTAATCAGCGATGCTAATTTTATTAATTTTGTAATTAGTCTGCTGACAAACCGTGTTATCGGAGTTCAGTATGTATAATTCTGTACAAGGTGAATGATTGGAAAATAAATCCCAATAAGATATTATGCCATTTAACTGGATTTATTGGTGTGTGTGATTTAACATTTAGTATTGTATTTTGTCTCCCCGAAGATCGTTTGGTGAGGAAAGGAAACATGTTGGAGAGCTGAGATAGCGTTGTCAGTGTAACTACTAGGCTACGGACTGGACGGTCAAGGGTTCGAATCCTGGCAGCAGCAAGATGTTTTTGTGCTAAATGTCCAGGCGAACTCTGGGGCCCACCCGGTCTCATATTCAGTGCGCACCGGCGTTCTTTTCCGCGGGTAAAGCCCCTGACGCGTGGTGTTGATCACCTCCATCTAGCGTCCGGGTTAAGAATGAGTGGAGCTGTAGCTCTGCTCCTCCCATATGCCTTCTTGACTTGAACACCGACGTTACCTTTACTGAAAATTGTTGAATTAAAACAGTTCTTGTATGCAGCGTTTGTGTACTTTGATAGTAGATTGTTGAATGGCGTTTGAGAAGTCCAGGGACGTTATGAATGAGTTTAATACCGCGCTCGCTCAGAGTGGTCACATTGAAGCAGTACATGATAGTTGGCCCATATGGTCGTGTCCGTCCTTGTAAGCCGTGCACAGTTTAACCCTTTAAAGACGAAGCGTATCTGTTTTATATAAGGACTCAGTGCATACCGCGTTGTAAACACTCTCCACTTCGGTTATAAAAACCAGTCTCTTAATGTTTTATAAGGCAAAAGTTGCTGTTTGTTCTGAGATCCGTACAAAACACACAAACGCAATGTGGGCACCACGTAGAATTTTTTAACGTTAAACCTGGTGGTACGTAAAGTTACCGCTAGGCTTTAAAAGGTTAATCTGCTCTGGAGAGTAATTTCCGTGTATATTCATCATTTATTTCCTGCCTTTTCCTTATCCCTGTCGTGCCTTTATCTCCTCCCTTATATTGACATATTTCTTTCACATTCCTTTCTTTATGTCTGTGTTCTCTTGAAATTCCGTGCCCTTTCCTTCGTAACTTTCATTTACGTTGAAACCTTGTGCTGTGTGATCTCAGGGTGCCGCCGCGGTGTAAATAAGGTCTGAGCTCTTCTGGGATCTTATGCAGCGTATATTGGTAGCTGTTTACCGACATTTTGGGGAACCAGCCGGAACCTATAGTTTGTCCTTAAACGTCGGTAACCAGCTACCAATATACGCTGCGTAAGATCCCAGAAGAGCGCATGCTTTACCCAGTGCGGTGTGACTGCAATTGCGGCCAGAGGCCATGTTAGTATGATAGGCTCTCCCATCTTCCCCTTATTTCCCCTCCCCAATCTGGTCTCCATCCTATTACCAACAGTTACTCTCACTGCGTCTTGTACGCTTGTGCCATTCAGGTGTGAGTATAGTGCTGGGTGTTATAAATTGTGCTTTGGGTTAAATAGGCTGTGTGCTGGTGGAGTCCTTGCGGCTGTTGTGCGGCGTTGACTTCTGTCTGTATTACCTAGCGTCCGTTTCTCGAGTTTCCAGCAACACCAGACAGGTACTTTATTTTGTTTGTAAATAGCATGTTGGCTTCATAGATGCATTTCTGGGTACTACGTTCATGCGGGCCTTCTGTCTCGTGTGTGTGTGTGTGTGTGTGTGTGTGTGTGTGTGTGTGTATCACCCTGTATACAGTACAAACGGTGAAGTGCCATGTGTGGTACACAGAATGTTCGCTGTTCGCCGTTTACGCCCAGCTGTTGGATAAGAGAGTTGCAGTAAGCAAACATTTCATATTGAGAACAATGCAGGACTAATGAGTTACATTGGGGTCGATTTTACCCCTACTTTGGTTAGAATGCTCCTTGCAGGAGCTACAAGAGCGTCTGGATGCAAATAGGGATTGAAGCAAAAACTCGGAAAGCAATATTATGGAAATGGTACCAAATATATGCATCACTCACGCTTACGTAATGTGAGGCAAGGAGAATTGATTTGTCGGGAAGGTTTACTGCAAAAGTGTCATACATCTCACAGTTAATCACTTGCGCTTTCGTTTTATTGGTGGGGTTTTCTTCAACTTATTTGTTCCTGTTTCTGGTCTGTTTTTCTATATTTATACATTTGCGTCCGTTCCTTCCTAAAGAATGTTAAGCTTAAAACTGAACCCTCATAAAAGCTACAACCTTGCTTACAAATGTCCATTGCTGGTCTGTATCATACAGGGCTTCTTTATCGCTGGACTTGCTTGCTGTAGAGCGGACGACATCGTTGAGTTATGGCGATAGACTACGCTACTCGTTCTGTGCAGTCCTGCCTAAAAGAACCCCTCTACCTCTGCAGTAGCTTCTTGTGCCTATAATTTATTTTAGAAAGCCCAGTTCATTTCCTTCCCATTTCTGAATGTTTCTGCTCTGCCTAACGCTCTGTAAGGCGGGGCGCATGAGGCCATATTTGCAGTTGCTTGAAACCGTACAGATTAAATTGATCGCATAAAAGGATTTAAATACCGCCGGACACAACTGATGTATGTTGTACACTTTATTGTGACAGCGTGTTTCGACATATTTCGGCCATCTTCAGGCCATTAATATGAAACTAATAAACGTATTGTTTACGGTTGTTTTTGGTGGTGTTAATAACCGAAATGTCAGGTTTACAATTAAACCAATACATGCTGAAATGTCAGAATTTGTTTTATATTAGTGACAATGTGGATGAGCCCATTTAAAATGTTAGTGTTAAAACAATCACTTATTATTGCCGAAGGATTCGTATTGAGACAGCCTGTACTTGGTTCGATTCCAAGAACAGGTGCTCCTGAGACAGCTGGCTAACTAGATTTAGGCCTGTTTATCTGGTTATGCAGATGAGACGTGTGAATAGGGCCGTTGTACTGCACGCGTCTCCCGGTTTTAGCTAATTTCATTCTTTTTAAATTAGTGTCTGGAAATTTTCTTAACTTTGCGTGGGAACATCGGGCAGAGCTAACGGTGTCTGCCTGTTTGTCTGGCGGAGTTCGTCACTCTAACAAGGCAGGGAGGATTAGCGGAGGCCTGCACTGAGGGAACCCTTATGGTAATTTTGTTTAGGTACTTGAGAGAAAGGATTTGAGAATAATAGATTCGGGAAAAGCAGCAGAAATTTAAACTGGCCTTTGTCCGGGATAACATTCAATGCCGGCGCCTTAGGCTTGCCAATGACTTTCAATTCCGAAAAGCAGTGGCTTTGGGGGTAGTTGTCGCATGTGGTGCCGGAACTGAGGCGGTCGGTTCGCAGTGTTACAAGAAACAACACATAAATTTAACGGACCCGAGAGAGGTTTTATATTCAGTGTGGCCTGTGTTAGCAAGTAATGGTGACACAGTGCACATTTCGCTGGTGGCTGTCATTGACACGGACTCGTCCGGTGTTGTTCCTTCCCCTCCCCTGTAAATATTCCCTGAGATAGAGAGGGACTTATGCAACTCTGTGGGGAAGGTGACACCGAGGGAAAGGTGATTGGGTGCAGTATTTTGTGCAGTACACAGGTTTGGAGTTGTATCTTGCGTAACCTTATTCATGTTTTGTCCGTAGCAATGTTCCGTATTCCGTTTTATTTCCCATAATTAGTATTGTGTTATAAAAGGAATGTCGATATTTTAAACTTCTTCTGTAATATAATATTAATTACAGAAATTAAAACGAAATGCGTACAAAATATCAACAAGGCTATGCAAGATACGATTCCAAGACTCTGTCCTGCACAACCTTCTATTTAACCGGATACAGGTGCACAAATACGAATCGTTCGTAAATAATAAGTGTTTTGCATTGTAACGTTTTTAAATGTGCCAATCCACGTTGTAACTACTATAAAACAGATTCTGACATTTCACGTCTATTGGTTTAATTGTAAAACTGAAATCCCGGTTATAGGTACCACCTAATGCAATTGTATGCGATATGTTTATGGGTTTTATATTAATGGCCTGAAGATGACCGAATTAGGTCGAAACATGTTACCGTAGTAAAGTATATAACTTGCAATGGTTGTGTATTGATGGTAGTTACATCCTTATTTGTTGCAAATTAACACAGCGCAATGACAAACATAAAACCAAATACCGTAACTGATTGCACGGTGGAAGGGCTCTTGAAGTTGGTCTGTCATTAGATGGCGAAAGTTCACTGTCGCTTGCATCTCAGCCCGCCAGTATTTAGACGCAGCCGAACCCAATCCACGCTCTTATTGACTCATTCCATTGCCTGTCTTTTGACAGGTCCATAGCGTAAGCCAAAGCGAGTTCTCCCCAGGGTGCGATCTAGTGCTTCCTCTTTCAATTTTAAACATTGTCTCATTTCTTTAACGTCATTCAGTAGCTGCTTGCGTCTTCTTCTTCGTCTTCCCGTAACTTCTATCCTTCCCTCTATCTTTCTGTCAATAACATGTTTTAAAAATGCAGTTCCTGCGCAGCGCGTGGCCAGTCCAATTAGCCTTGCATCCGCGAAAATCCACATTTTGATTCAAATATTGTCACATTTAAGTAAAACTTGCCGTAGCAAATTTCGTGAAAGCCCGTTCGTCACCGAAGGCTGCCGAAAATTAGGGTTGTTACAACGCCCCGGGTTTTACTGTGTTTCTCATTGTTGACTCACTTTTCCGTAAATGCGACGCGACTCTTTTAACTCCCCGCTGTGAAAAGCGAAATATTGAACAACTGCAAACTTTAATGACTCGATTTGAAGTTTAAAGTGAATTGACCCGTTCAGACTGAGTGGTAACTGCCTGTGCCTCTCTGCTTTAACCTTTTAAAGCCTAGCGGTAACTTTACGTACCACCAGATTTAACATTAAAAAATTCAATGTGGTGCCCACATTGCGTTTATGTGTTTTGTACGGATCTCAGAACAAACAGCAACTTTTGCCTTATAAAACGTTAAGAGACTGGTTTTTATAACCGAAGTGGAGAGTGTTTACAGCGCGGTACGCACTGAGTCCTTATATAAAACAGATACGCTTCGTCTTTAAAGGGTTAACCTTTTAAAGCCTAGCGATAACTTTACGTACCACCAGTTTTTAACATTAAGAAATTCTACGTGGTGCCCACATTGCGTTTATGTGTTTTGTACGGCTCTCAGAACAAACAGCAACTTTTGCCTTATAAAACATTACGAGACTGGTTCTTATAACCGAAGTGGAGAGTGTTTACAGCGCGGTACGCACTGAGTCCTTATATAAAACAGATACGCTTCGTCTTTAAAGGGTTAACCTTTTAAAGCCTAGCGGTAACTTTACGTACCACCAGTTTTTAACATTAAGAAATTCTACGTGGTGCCCACATTGCGTTTATGTGTTTTGTACGGATATCAGAACAAACAGCAACTTTCGCCCTATAAAACATTAACAGATTGGTTTTTATAACCGAAGTGGAAAGTGTTTACAGCGCGGTACGCACTGAGTCCTTATATAAAACAGATAAGCTTCGTCTATAAAGGGTTAATATGAAAAGAAACCCCGCACTTAGCCCACACAGTGTATTTGTCTGTTTCAGACGATTGCTACAGTAAGATTCGCCATTCGCACAATAAAATAGGATTATTTCCTTAAACGGGATTAAATCGGTTGGTTTTTAAATGGAGGCGTTGTGCTTGCCGTGAGGTAGGAACTGAATGTATATAGACAGTCAAACTCGGTTATAACGTCATGAAACGGACTGAATATTTTGTGTCATTATAAACGAGTGTCGTTATAACCGAGGAGTGTAATGTTAACAGTGACGAATTAATTGGTACGAGTGAGTATCAGATGTTATAGGCGAGGTGTATAAACCAATGTTGTTATAACCGAGTGCGATTCTATTTGCTGGTCATAAAATGTGAAGTCTGGTTTGGGGATTTAGCCACTTTCGTGATGTCGCAGTTTCAGCGTTAGTAATAAAGTTCGGGAGTTTGGCGCTTTGTGACGCGTTGCGGCGTGGCTGACAGACACGACAGCTGCAACACACGCGAGTTATTGAAACTGGATCGAAAAATTCCCGGAGTCTTCTTTCTTTAGTCATGCGTGTCAGGTGACACTGGATTCCGAAGTGGTATTTCATAGAGGGGCGGCTCGACCCTTATCTGACATGTGTTGCAAGTCGTCGCGACATGGAATGTGTATGGGCGACTGTATGTAAAACTAAACGTCAGTGCCTTGGAAATGTAATATCGACGTACTCTTAGAGAGAGAGAGAGAGAGAGAGAGAGAGAGCGAGAGAGAGAGAGAGAGCGAGAGAGAGAGAGAGAGAAGGCTTTGATTTAAGACGCATGGGTAGGATGCCATATCACAGTCTATCACTTTACACGGGTTGCCATTTATTGATTGTTCAACTTATAAAACGCCTAAACACAAAAATATAGGCGCAGTCAGAAACAGGTAAAACACAACACAATAACAACATTAACTCGCACGCATAAGACACCACTGCACTCAACCCCATGTATTTTGAACTTAGATTAAATCGGTTACTGGTGATAAACACACAACGGTCTGACTTGCCTGCTGCGTAATCACTGCCGACGTCGAAACCAATCTCATGACTCGACCACGGCAGTTAATTGCAAATTCCGGTCGCTAAAGTGCTGTGCGCGATGTGTGCGAGGCTGGGTGGATGCCAGATGTGATTGTTCGAAAGGGCAGCACTTCCAGTGAGTGGAGCTGAACGAAAGGACGACATGTCCCACGCAGAGGAGCATGTTACCTCCCTAATTAGCCGTATGTTTAACGGCGATGTTAGCGGCTGTGACTGTGGCGTCGAAACATACCGAAATGTGCAACCGGAATAGCGACTGATTTACAGGCGTTTGACTTAACGGTACGAGCAAGAACTCTTCACCGAAATGTCCCAGCTTCTTAATGACTAAAGGTAAAGCAATCCCAGTACAGGCCTGGACAGGCCGTTAGGGTTCCAGGAGGATGAGGCTCCCAGATTTTGAGACACTCGGCACCTGAAGGTGGTAAGGTTGTCAGCAGTACGCACCGGCCGCCTTTACACCCCAGGAAATATTTCACTTACTCCATTTCCGTTAAAGTCTGAGTCGACCCCAGGGCCACAGTGCGACCGAAAGGGTTATGTCAATGAAAAATTCCAATGACACTGTCGGGAATCGAACCTGCGACCTTCCGGTTTGTAGCACAGTGCCTCAACCAATTGCACAGCCGCGCTCGTAATGGGTACCGGGAGATACGTTCCCGAGGGTAAGGGGGCCGAGCCGTAGGCTGACCACTCACCTCCATTTACTGACGGTGTCGTGCTCGAGGCGGCCGTGCTTCAGGCGGACAAACTAAAATCGTGCTCCAGGCGGACACAGCGTGCTCCAGGCGGACAGTAAGGTTATCCGTTTATATCTGGCACATGAATGAGATAATATTAAAGTTACGCGAGTTGCACAAGTACATTATCTGCAGACTTTCCCTCGCCCTTTCTTTCTTTCTTTCTTTCTTTCTTTCTTTTTCTTTCTTTCTTTCCTTCTTTCTTTCTTTCTTTCTTTCTTTCTGTCTTTCTTTCTTTCTTTCTTTCTTTCTTTCTTTCTGTCTTTCTGTCTTTCTTTCTTTCTTTCTTTCTTTCTTTCTTTCTTTCTTTCTTTACACACTTGGGAACAGTCAGTGTCTTTACAACAGTATGGAGACAAGAAGCCTTAGCCAGCCAGCCAGCCAGCCAGCCACGTGATGTTCTTATTATTTAGTATTTATATACAATAACTGCAAGCTGTAAGCCTTCGTCACACAATGTGGCACTAACACATTTTTCTGTTCATTATCTATAATCGTTCACACACACAGTAACTGCACACTGTCAGTCCTTTCCTGTTCCAAGTGCAACAGTCCGGAATTAATTTCGGGATTTAATGTGTATAAAGGGCACATCTGTCCGTGGAAGGTGAAGGATAAATCTTATTCAAACAAGGGTGTGAGGAAAAAGCAAAAAGCAAAAAGCGTAATTCGTCAGCTACAAAGGATTCTATTCGGTCAAAGGTTAATAATTTACGAACTGCTTTGCGCAACGAACTGAGAAAGTTACGGAATGAAAAAGACGTGGTGCGTCTGCAGGTGACGTCTGTGCCACCTACATTATGGTGAATCGTAGTGTTTACTGCAGACAAAGAGCAACCCCAGTAAGGAATTTCAGTGATACAGAAGTCTCCCATGGGCAAACTGAGGCAGAAAGTGAAGTAAAAACACAGAAGTTGCATTTTTGTCCAACATTTACTTACAAAGCGCACATTATTTATGTAAGGGATTATTGGTCGATTTGTTCAATACATATCGTAATGGGATAGTTAATTGCTGATTTTTGAAAGCTACTAATAGCTAATAATAAAAATTTTTGTTGCCAAGTAACTTTGCCTTCGTTCATAAAATGATTCCTGTACCGTAAGCTGCACCGTTCCGCTTCCCGACACGCGTTTCTAGCACCGTGCCGTTGCCGGCCATCTGATGGGTTTAGCTGTCGTCTGTCTCCGGCAATTATTTCCCCAGTATCTAAACCTTCCATTTTGACAGAACTTGTGGTACTGCATGATGATTTAGCTCGCTGTCTTAAGAAATTGTGCAGAACACATGCAGCGAGAACTATTTACCCAATTTTTTCTGGTCACATGTTAATTTCGATGTGAAAAAACTATTAATCGATTAACCACATTGCAAAAAGCATTTCCCACAGTGCGCCTCGCTCTACTGAGATGATAGTTAAAAATTTTTAATCTTGAGTTACGTTACCAGAAAAGGGCTTCAGTATGTTTTGTGTAACGTAAATGCATGGTCGGCCACAAAAACAAAATTCAGTTCTCTTTCCGTGATTTCAGCGGCAGGTGGCCTAATTTTAACGTATTTGCTTTTAGTTTATCATAAAATGTGGTGTTTTTATGACACCGGCGTCAGAATTCCTTCCATTGCAACCAACATTCGCATAAATGAAGTCGCATTCTGCATTCACAATTGCGAGCCAAAACAACACTACAGTAATCTTTGTAGTTACAAAAATACGATCCACGTCCGGCGGGTTTCACTGTGCGAATGTGTTTCCCGTGTATCGCACCTCAACAACTGCGAAGATTCCAGCTGTTTTCGAAGTCGCTAGCGATTCGTACCTTTTCTACTGCCTTCTTTGGAAGCTGAAAGTTAATTTAAAATAATTAGATAACTGCTATAATGCAGTTAAAAATAATAAAATGTGTTATGCTCGTAATAGTTATAAAATGCATTTCGTTCGTACCTTCAAGTGTTGTTCCTTTAACACCTTTCAGATGAATTCACAAGTTTCAGGAATTATTCATGCAAGAGCTTGAGGCGAGATAAGAGCTGTAAATTTTAGATCTTCAAAGCTTCTCCCAGTTGCCAAAAATCGTAAAGTTGCAGTTAATCTTTCTTCTGCGCTGATGGCTGTTCTCGTTCTTGGGTTCTGCTTTTCAGTTTGAAGCTTCAACAAGTGGAGCAAAACTTCAAAACATTCATCGGTCGTTTGCAAATAGTTTTTCAGATCTACGCCAGAAGAGACTCGAGGTTCTGCAATTAACTGTATATATGACAAAGTGTCCATTTTTTACAACCATTGCCTTACCCACTCACTTTTTTTTTGGCACAAAAGAGTCATTAGCGCAAAGTTTTTTTCTCTGTAGGAAACCCCATGCTTGCAAAATACACTAGCAATAGCGACATGAACAGTCGGGCTGCTAGAATCCAAACCGAAGCATATCGGTAGGTGTGTGGCGAAGATACGGATTGCCATCAGTCGGTGGACTGCGTAATGGTTGGGTATTGTAGGGTCTGAACGGTCATTGCACGCATTTTAGTGCACTGCAAGGATGCAGGCGTAACTAACTAACTAACTAACTAACTGACTGACTGACTGACTGACTGAGTGACACCATAGAGTCCTTGAGAAGCTAACAGTTCCTCAGCTAGTCAAGAAATTCCCCGCCTTTTATGGAACCCTAAGGTTCATTACCGCATTCTCAACAGCCCGCCGCCTGTCCCTGTCCTGAGCCAGCTCAGTCCAGTCCATAACCTCCCAAACCACTTCCTGAAGATTAACTGATATATTATCCTGACATCTGTGCCTGCGTCTTCCAAGTGGTCTCCTTCCCTCAGGTCTCCCACCAAAACCTGTGTACACCTTTCCTCTCCCCATACGTACTACATGCCCCGCCTACCTTATTCCTCTCGATTTTATCACCCGAATAATATTTGGTGATGAGTACAGGTGATTAAGTTCCTCGTTATGCAGTCTTACCCACTCCCCTGTCGCCTCGTCCCTCATAGGCCCCTAATATCCTCCTCAACACCCTATTCTCGAACACCCTCAGTCTTTGTTCCTCCCTGACTGTGAGAGACCAAGTTTCACAGCCATACACAACAACAGGCAACATTATAGTTCTGTATACCTTAATCTTTATATTTTTGGACAGCAAACTGGAAGACAAAAGATTCTGCACTGAAAGATAGCAAGCATTCCCCGACTTCATTCTGCTTTTGGTTACTTCATGAATGGAATTTCGATTCGTTATGGTTGTTCCGAAATAGCTGAACTGTTTCGTCCCTTCAAAGGATATATTATATATTTCTTTACGATGTGATTTTGTCGTGCATTCTGATCTCGAGACAAGTATACAGGTCTGCAGATATTTATTGTGCTCTTTCGTATCCTCTTCTTTTAAAGAAAACATGCCCGCCTGAGCCCCGGCCGCTGCAGCCACGTAAACGTATCGGTTTCCTTATTACAAAACTATGTCCGCCTTAAGCACGGCCGCTACGAGCACGGAACCCAACTGTGAGCATTAAGAGTGGGGGCGGCAGGGGGTGGAGCGTCTGTACGTCTGCTCAGGGACTTTGCTTTTCACCGAGGAAGGGCATCGTAAACATTGGTGCCCAAACCTGGATATCTGCTTTCATTGTAATTTGCGTGATTTCAGACTTCCGCCGAAATGTGGATGATATCTACGCTCTTCTGAGATATTACTCAGCACAGAGTGGTGCATCTGTGTCGACGTTTCGGGACAACCTATCAGTCTCATCTTCAAAGGTCAAGAAGTTTTGGACTTCTTGAACTTCATGCACTTCTTGAATCTTGAAGATGGTACCGATAAATTGTCCCGAAACGTCGGTAAACAGTTACCACACGACACCGCGTAATATCCCTGAAGAACGCAGATTTGAAACAGCGATTACTTCCCTTCACAGCATTAACTGATTGGTGTTTATAACCGAGACGGAGTGTGTTTACTGCGCGGTACTGGATCTTTAACCCTTTAAAGACGAAGCCTATCTGTTTTATATAAGGACTCAGTGCTTACCGCGCTGTAAACACTCTCCACTTCGATTATAAAAACCAATCTCTTAATGTTTTATAAGGCAAAAGTTGCTGTTTGTTCTGAGATCCGTACAAAACACACAAACGCAATGTGGGCACCATGTAGAATTTTTTAATGTTAAACCTGTTGGTATGTAAAGTTACCGCTAGGCTTTAAAAGGTTAAATATAATTTAGGTTGATTTCAACCTTCAGAGGACTAAGAACGTTTTGTCACCATGAGAATTAGTTCTTCAACACTGCGAACTCCAAGTTTGCGGCGAAGAAGTAATGTGCAAAGCCAAGGTACTGTAGCTTTTATCTCGTGTTTTCCTACAACTTGGCAGATGTGGATTTATAATACATTACTGACATCTTATCACTCGGACCGTTACACAGTGAGTGTCTTGATTCGAAGGCTTGTCGCAGGGCGTGACAGTTTTCTGTTTGGTGTAGGATCCGTTTGTAAAAGTCACGCCGGTGCTTCGTCGCCATTATGTTAACGTAATGTGATTCCTGGCACCTAATCAGCACAAAATCCAAACTTTGCGCCTCCGAAAGTTGCATTGCAGACGAAATACCCACCAAAATTTCACCTTAATACATACGATGCGCGTGGCCCATAGGCGTAACTTGGGGGGTGCAAAGGGGGCAATTGCCCCCCCCGCCCCCCCAGTATTTTTTGAACGTGGGAACGGTTTTTTTGGCTAGTGAATTGATTAATGACAAATAAAAAATAGAGGGAAAAAAGAAAATGAAAAACTTGCGTTATGTGGGACCAGTTTTCCCCTCTTTCAAATTTGACTCCTTTGTAACATAAAGTTCCTAATACCCATGGTAAATTTGGCCCCCCCCCGTCCCCCCAACGTTATAAGCCAATATACGTATTGCTAGAGACCAACTCATGCACACATTAACACTAACACATTCATAAAAGCGTTAAAAGAAAGTTATTAGCCAAGTTACGCTGAAGACGTGACCGCTTAGCACGGGTTTTGGTGTTCAGCTTTTTCGAGGTGGGAGATGAACATTTCTATGATGCCATCGCCCTTGACCTGGAATTTTAAGAAATGCAAAAAGAAAACGTAAAAGAAAAACAGTTCTCATCTCTTGAAAAAGTTTGGGTCATGGCGGTCATTGTCGCAATTTGTTGAACCTTGCCTTATTGCTTCCTTGCTGCGATTTTGAAGATATTCTTTGTTTTGTTTCAGGTTAGTGCCATGGCTGTTATCTTGACACTGCAGTAAGTAATTCAGTATTGTCATTCATGAAGGCTAGACCGCTGTGCGGCTGTAGTATTGTCTGATGTGGAGAGATGTTTATGTCGCAAAGGAACCGTGTCTGATTAGAGAACTGCAGGGCGTGCGTAATGCAGTATACGAGTGATGGGAAGAATAAAGCAAACGCAAAGCAGAACCTCATTCACCATTTTGTATTTTAGTATTACACATACACAAAATACATAAAAGCACACTACGTGTTTCGGCTGTGTCTCAGCCATCTTCAGGTGTGTGCAGTAGGAAATAACTGAATACAAGTGTGTGTCGTGTTTCAGCGTTTTGAGGCGCGTTCGAAACGTTAAGATACTATTAGCTTTGTCACGTCTGTCCGTCCGTCTGCATGGAACAACTCAGCTATCATTAGACAGATTTTTGTCAAAATTTGATATTTGATTATTTTTCGAAAATCTGTCGAGAAAATTCAAGTTTCATTAAAATCTGACAAGAATAACGGGTAGTTCACATGAAGACCTATGTACATTTATGATGATTTATCACTAAATTCGTCTTAGAATGATAACTGTTTCAGACAGAAGTTGTAGAAAAATCAAAACACACTTTTGTGTACAGTTAATCTTTTTCGAAAATCTTGCCGTTTAGGAGATAATGTGGAAAAATATGGCAAAGCCAGACAGGCCACAGTTGATAGTATAATACGGTCCATGCTCTTCGCATGCTGGATAACTAAGGCTACAGACACACACTCAGAATATGTAATGCTTATTGCTTTACTGTGGCGACAGTGGTTACGCGAACGCGCCTTATTACGTTATACGTACATTACCCGTCTTGTTCGTTACTTATGTAGGCGTATACGTTCTAGGACGCTTTGTTTCTAATTTGCACATTGGTTATAATCCGTTGATCTCCGAAAGAAATTACCCAGCTCGAAGCACCAGTAAATACAGTTATTGGCCGTGCCATGGCTCAGGCGGTTAGCCGCCGGCCTCCCACCGCGGAGGCCCGGGTTTGATCCCGGTTCAGTCCATGTGGGATTTGTGGTGGACAAAGTGGCACTGGGACAGGTTTTCCCCCCGAGTACTTCGGTTTTCCCCTGTCAATTCCATTCCACCGGTGCTCCATTACTAGGAAAAGGACAAAAAATAATCATTTTCGTCACCTTCATCATAGGGTTGCACAATAAGCCTCAAGGCTGCGGTGCGTCCATAGCGTCTGCTGCGGTGCCCTTCACCACTAAAAAAAGTATAGTTTTTAATGATTAATATGAAGATGTACATTTCTTGGATTAAATATTTTACTCTTTCTACGTGCGAATTCTTACACGGTTGCAACTAGTAGTAGTTTTCCTGAACGTAATTAGCGGGTTACTGTAAGAAAAGCATATACATGCTGGATGTGAAATGCATTCGGTGGCTGAAACTGTTGAAGGTGTGTGTTTAGTGCGCGGAAGAGGAAAGTTTTGAGCAAGGTGTATGGAGCAGTAATTGAATTTTTGGGTGGAATGGGGGTGTGGAGTTTGGGGAGTCAGAACTAACCAAAAACTGAGGAAATCATGTGGAACGTGTGGTGGTGTTGTAGAATTGAAAGGAAAAGTTTGATTTGACTGGCTGGAGCACGTGATTAGAATGGATCAGAGGGGGGTGTGTGAGGACATTGTTAAATGTAAGCCGGAAGGTAAAGTACGGTAGAAGGAATATGGGAAGGCACAGACTGAGATGGCTGGAAGACAGAGAGATTGATTTGCCAATGATTACACTAAAGAAACGGAGGCAGAAAGAAGGCAACAGATATGGAGAGGAATGGACATCCGTCGTGAAAGGAACCTGGGTTCTTACGTGAACATAGAGACATTGAGAAGAATGGAGACATTGTGTTTTCTGTGGGGTGTGACAGAGTTTTTAAGTATTTAGCTGGAGTATATGTTTCGTATCGTTGGATGGCTTAGGCGGTTAGTCCCCGACCTCTAACCGCGGACGCTGCCGTTCGTTCCCACGCCTGTCCATGTGGTGGATGAAGTGGCAGAGAGACGGGCTTTTCTCCGAGTACTTCGGCCTTACCCCGTCAGTATCCTTCCAGTACTCCATAGCCATCCACTCGACGCAGCACATGCGAGGAGAAACGGGTAGAAGCCAGGCAACTTTCGGAAACCAATGCGCTTTCGGAAATCGGGGAACATTGGACAGGGAAGTTCTTGTCTCGTGTGTGTGTGTGTGCGTGCGCGCTCGCGCGCGTGCGCGCGTGTGATTATGTTATACAGGGTGTTCCACCTAAAACAGTCCCGTTTGCACGGCGAAACTAAGAAGGCGGGCCCGTTTTTAAATGGAACGCTAGTGTGAGCCTTGCACGTCAGGTCGCTGGAGCAGACACGATAAGCAATGAGAATTATTTTTCAGGTTGCTCACGAGAGCTTGGTTTTGTGTCGCTACTGAAGCATTCGTGACCCAACACACCGGCCGTTCCGTTGTCAGCACTGCGTTGCGTTTATTACCGTGTATATAACACGGGCAAGAGGCTGGAAGGGCCCGTATTGGGGATGTGCGCATACACGATTTAACCCTTTAAAGACGAAGCGTATCTGTTTTAGATAAGACCTCAGTGCGTACCGCGCTGTAAACACTCTTCAGTTCGGTTATAAAAACCAATCTCTTAATGTTTTATAAGGCAAAAGTTGCTGTTTGTTCTGAGATCCGTACAAAACACATAAACGCAATGTGGGCACTACGTAGAATTTTTTAATGTTAAGCCTGGTGGTATGTAAAGTTACCGCTAGGCTTTAAAAGGTTAATGTGTACAAATGGATACAGTATGCTGGAATTTGTTATGGTATTCATCTCTGTGACGATCCCCGTGCCAGGGCAGTCTAAGGCGTGGGTCTGCTGCCCTTTCGCCTGTTGGGATTGTGGGTTTGAATCCAGCCGGGGGCATGGATGTCTGTCTCGTATGAGTGTTCTGTGTTGCCAAGTAGAGGTCTCTGCGCTGGGCTGATCACTTGTCTAAAGGAGTCCTACCAAATGAGGTGTGTCTGAGTGTGATCGCGAAGCCTAAACAATGAGGAGGCCCTGGCCCATTGGGGGCTGTTGCACAGTTGGGGCAAAGAAATTCATCTCTGTGGGCGGAGAGGCATTAGGTGCAGTGCGAGTCGCTTTGTACCTGCGGCAGGATTTGGAGATGACAGTAATAATAAGTAGATAAGGAATGGGTGGGAAAGGTAAACATGAATTTTTTCGCTTGAAAACTCATCACTATCACCATTCTCTTTATTACCCGCCAGAACTTCATCGTAATATGTTATGTGGAATGGCGGGTGAGGGGGGCACCCAGGTAGCCCCGCCGACCGTGAGCTCAGGAGTCAATGAACAACGTAGGCAGAAAGCTAAAGATAAATAGAGATGAACGTCGGGCAGGAAAATACAGCGATTCGTATTTTTCCTCTTCCCTCTTTCACGAGCCTGGACTCACGCGGATTTCTTTCCATGATTCCTGCGTATTCAGGCGGATGAACACGCCCATGAGAGTTGAGCATTTCGTCCCCCTTCACCCATTCCCTGTGACGTCTTTTTATCGTCCCTTTCCCCATGTGGTCACGGAAGGATATCACAGGGTGTTGTTTCGATGGAGTCAAAAGACAGATGGAAATTCAGGAATCAGCATGTTGTATGGGTGGCGTGGTGGTTGTATTTGGCCGACGAAGGGACCAGACGGGGCTCGCAGACGGGTCTGCCCCTGTGTCAGTTGCGAGGGGTAGGGTATTTGTTTCGTACGTCAGTGCGCTGTGCGTGTCCCCTGCTTTATTAATTACTCACAGTGTGCAGACTGGCTGTTGCGTCCACTCAGCCGCTTATGCAGTGGATACTGGAAGCTTTTCCCCTGGAGTAAAGCGACCGGAGCGTGAGAAGCTTAACGACTCACCTATGTGTGGTGCCGAGAGTAAGACTGTGTTGAACTGTGCTATCCAGTGTTGGGAATTCATTCCATGTTGATGGGGTGTGTCGTCATGTTAAATCATCGTGAAAGCTTCAGATGTCTCACGGCTGGATTTGTTAAGATTCCCTTGTAGTTAAGGCGTCCCTCGGCCTACTCTTTGAGAAACACGTTTGGAGGGTGTGCTTCAAGAGTTTCTATAAATACACGATAGGGTGGCGCATTTCTCCTTCAGATGCGTGCTGTTAATTGTAAGTTGTCTGGGAGAATCTCGAAGTCATTTGGTGTCCGACAGACCGACCGACCTCATTTTGTTAGGTTATTTGCTGTTATTAGCGGCGGCGGCCCCTCTTTGGCTTTGTGTTACAAGCAGTCACTTGTATGAAGGCAGCTGTCCAGATTCGGCTCTAAATAAATGTAAAGAAATAATTGAACAGCTGGGTTAGGGCCTAGGTTTCAATTTCACAGCACGGCTTGGACTGTTGACGACTCACGAGAACAGCTTTGGCCTTGGCATTGTTGGCGCTGGTGGAAATTAGGGAGTTAGATGTTTATGACCAATAGCTGATGTATTACACTTAGAAACACTTTGGAATGAACTACAATTGTCTGTTGTTCATGCGCGTTAATTGTTATTTTCTGTTGTGTTGCTGGCCGGATGAAATGTGATACATGCAGTAATAGAGACGTGTGTTTTTGACATGACCCGTATGTCCTCGCGACAAGGTTAGCCCAGCGTTATGGGAACCCACCCCGCTCTGTTGAGGCCAAAGCTGATCTCTGCAGTAGAGGACATTATAAAGTCTGATTTGAGTGTCGTAGTATCACATTATAATCTCAACGAATGCGTTAGAAGCAGACTAGAATATGAGGAGCCCGGATTTCGCGTCACTGTCTGAACAAGGGTCAGCGACTGAATTTGTTCCGAGTCTGATGAATGCACTCCACGCTTTCGCAACGTGTTCTTTAACACAGTATTACGGCATCTACGCCATGTTCTCCACATAATGTAGCAAATTAAAACAACCGTATGGCACAACGTCGTTCGCTGTATATGTATATATATATTTAATTGCATAAAATACACACTACGTGTTTCCACCTCGATTCGGCCATCTTCAGGTGTGAGCAATAGTGGACCGTTAATACAAGTACACCCCATATTTTTAATACTTCTTCGTGTGAGAGCTCACCGATGTCATATAAAATGTTGCATAGCCAGTATATATTGGCTATATATTGATTGTAAAATATATCGAATATAAAATGTTGCATGGCCAATATATATTGGTTATAAAATGTTACGTAGCCAATATATTGGCTATATATGGGTTATGCATTGATTATAAAATGTTGCATAGTCAATATATATTGACTATATATTGATTATAAAGTATACAGATTGTAAAATGTTGCATAGCCAGTATATATTGGCTATATATTGATTATAAAATATACAGATTGTAAAATGTTGTATAGCCAATATATATTGGCTATATATTGATTTTAAAATGTTGCATAGCCAATATATTGGCTTTATATTGGTTATAAAATATATTGATTTTAAAATGTTGTATAGCCAATATATATTGGCTATATATTGATTATAAAATATATTGAATATAAAATGTTGCATAGCCAATATATATTGGCTATACAACATTTTATAATATGACATCAGTGAGATCTCACGATAAAATATGACAAATATGGGGCGTACTTTTATTAAAGGGTTCACTGTCACCCACACCTAAAGATGGCCGAATACAGGCCGAAAAATGTAGTGTGTATTTTATGTAATTAAATATCTAAATGTATGTAATGAACGAAGTTGTGCTGTACGGGTGTTTTAATTTGTGTTGCATTAGTGTTACGCACAACGGGATGGCAAATATTAAAATTCTTCCACATAGTTTCTTTTCAGATTTGCAGACTACGTTTGGTATACATTTTGATGTATATTCTGCGTATGCGTGCTGTATTCCCCGCCAATTGAATTATGCGTGATCTGATCGCTGTGATGTTTGGAAAAGTACAGGGATGAAGTTCCTCGTTATATAATTTCGACGCCGTCCTGTGTCACTTTCCCTTACGATACTCTACACTTGGACTCTTTTTAAGTACGAGACATCATTTAGTACTTGTGCAAAACAAGGTTGCGAACACCAAGGCATAGCACATACAGTTCACCAGGGCGTTCTTTACTCTCAAAATGCCATGTGGCTTCACGCTGCACGCGTGTTGATTTCATTTAAACCAACAGCAGGCAGGAAGTACTTTTTTCACAAAACTCAAAAGTGCTCAGCATCATTATGTGGAGATTTGTTATACCGAATTTCGAAGAAATCGGACATTAAATGTGGAAAATACGGATACAAATTCGTTTACGCCTCGAAGTAAAATATGGCTTCTTCTGCGCCTATTTTAACGAATTGTACAGTTCCTGTATTTTGGAAGAGAGAGGCCAATTTTCCGTGTCGAATAGTATCCATCTCGGACCAAATATATAGAAACCACAGACAAACGCCCTTAAGTGTGTCACGAAACACAGCTACACAGCAGGATCACGTAGAGATATAATCCATCGAATTGAGCCCTAGTCGGTTAAGAAATGTATGGATGTTTGGGTAAAAATTCATCTACGTCCTACATAAAGTATGGCTGTAATTGCGCAGAGACATGAACATGCTGTTGGTTTGTAATCGGACAGTTATTTGAGCAAACTGTTGTGACAGCGATGTGATAACGAGATCGGTGGGAAGACTGAGCACTTCATACTGGTTGATATTTTCTTGTTTACATGGACGAAAACACACACACGAGATAAAACCGGCCGTATTAAGAAGGTGATCTTGACTGTATTCGTCAAAGTGCAGCAGGTATTGCGGTACACCTACCAGTTACTAATTAGTAGTGAAACACGACGCAGAAGCCTCGTCAGTAGAGCCAGCACAAGATCCGTGCACTATAACACGCTGTCTGTTGCAGGTTTTAACTAAAGAAGTGAAACCAGCTAGCGTAAAATGTCACGAGGGTACTGCAGTATTCCGTAAGGTGTCACGAAGGTACTGCAGTACTGCTGTATGCTGCACTGTCACGAAGGTACTGCAGTACTGCTGTATGCCGCACTGTCACGAAGGTACTGCAGTAGTGCTGTATACCGTAAAGTTTGTCGAAGGTGATACACTACGGCTGTATACCGTGAAGTTTTACGAAGGTACTTCGGTGTACCATAAAGTTTCAGGAAGGTACTGCGGTGTACCGTAAAGTTTCACGAAGTTACTGCCGTGTACCGTAAAGTGTCACGAAGGTACTGCGGTGTACCGTAAAGTTTCACGAAGTTACTGCGGTGTACCGTAAAGTTTCACGAAGTTACTGCAGTACTGCTGTATGCCGCAGTGTCACGAAGGTACTACAATAGTGCTGTGTACCGTAAAGTTTCACGAAGGTACTGCAGTACTGCTGTATGCCGCAGTGTCACGAAGGTACTACAATAGTGCTGTGTACCGTAAAGTTTCACGAAGGTACTGCGGTGTACCGTGAAGTTTGACGAAGGTACTGCAGTACTGCTGTATGCCGCACTGTCACGAAGGTACTACAGTAGTGCTGTATACCGTAAAGTGTGTCGAAGGTGATGCAGTACGGCTTTATACCGTGAAGTGTCACTGAGTAACTGCAGTGTACCGTAAAGTGTGTGGAAGGTACTGCAGGACTGCTGTATATCGTACCGTACAGTGTCACGAAGGTTTTGCTGTAGAGTGTAAAGTGTCACGAAGGCAATACAATGCTGTAGTGTACCATACATTTAGCAAAGTACTGTAGGTAAAGAATATTGAAGGGTATTTTGTGGCTAAGCATACCTAAAATGAACTAAGTTCAGTAATGTCAGGTATGGTGACATGAATCAATAAAAAATTCGGTGGTTCCACCTGCAATTACATATTTACATCTTAGCGGCAGGAAGCTGAAATCGCAATAACATTGACAGTTTTAAATGTCCAAGATTTGTAAGAGTGGATAGAGTCATATACGTCTGTAAATGTGGACGTATACAAACAGTGTATCTTCATATGAATTACTGGTATTTTGTACTTTTTTGTAATACGTTATATAGGCTTGTATTCATTATTTCATACGTATTTACCATGCTTTGAATATATGTGGTCAAGTGTAAGCCTTAGCAATGCAAGTGTTAACGGAAAATGTCTCCTTGATGTTGATGCTTATTGGTCGAAACGTGGCGATTTATTAAGTGATACTAAAACAGGTGTGTGAAGTGTGTTGGTGTTTTTTCCCCTATGTAACATCAGATAGCAGTGGACGTCGTCTGGCGTTACGAAACTTATGCTTGCAACATCCATTTTAATATTATTCTCCCACCTACATCTGTATAACTAAAGTTGTGTCTTCCATTCACCTTATTCACATAACGTTCTGAATGCGTATCTCATCTTCCCATGCCTGCTGCCCGTCTTTACTTTCTTATACTGCATGATTTGATTACCATCATCGTTAGATGAAAAGTACAGGTTGTGAAGTTTCTTAAACTGTGAATTTCCAACACGTTCCATGACATTCTGTATGCGGTACTTCGCATTAACCTGGTGAAATTTTGACAAATTTGGACAAACCTAGAGAGAGACAGTTACCCTCGGCGCTGAGTACTATTAGTGTAATGACGTAATCTCCCCTCCGATGTCTAGGGAAAAAGTCTTTGGGATATGTTTGGCATCTCAACCAGAATAGCTTCAATCACGCAGTTGATGTGCTGAGAGGGGAGGGGGGTGAATTTACGGAGAAGTAAGTTTGGACAATAACATGTACACACACGATTTATAAACACGGAACACATGTTAGGAGACAGGCTTGAGCTGTTTGCTTAGGAGGCTATGAAATAAAGTATTGTGTGTACCCAAGGCTCTAAATTTCCGGTGCGAGGGGAAGATGTTACAGTGCCCGTATGATACGAAACACAATCGTCCGTCCGTCGCTGCCCCCGACTTTCCGCAAAGCACACAAATCACTGAGGGAACACAGTGTGTACTTACCCAGCAGTTTGCTTTGTTAAGATAACAAGGTCCTGAGGGGACTGTTTGAACATAAAGAACACGTTGATGGGAAGAATTGCGTACCGAAGAAGTTTTGCTTAAGTTGTGTATTGCGCTGTTTCATTCTTCTATACCTACCACGTTATACTACGTGGGCAGCCTCCAAAACACATTATACCAGGGGTCCGTTACACAACAAATCGCCTACATCTTAACTGATCGCATTTTTTAATCTTTTTAATATGTATATGCGTTACTAGTTGTTTTGTGAAATGTTACTTTTATATGAATCCCTGACGATTGTCCCATAAGGGATCGAAACGTGTAGAATGGATGGACAAGATATTGTAACATAAAATATCTGGGAACAATATAATGCAGTTTGTTGGTCTGAGTGTTGTGTAAATTCTGCTTACTGTAGCTCATTCTAGCGACTCTCTCGGCCCGGACGAAGGGGAAGTGGATATTCGATTCCCCAGAGTGTCGGAGACTTTTCCAAAGTGTCCAGACAGTCTCTGGGGCACGTTCAGCTTCAGCGATGTATATGGGCCGAATTTTTATAATTTTATTCACCCCGAGTTGCAGTTGGCTGAACCCACCCCGTCTCTGTCTGTCTTGTATGTCAGCGTGTAACAATTGTGGAGCAGCTGAACGAATTTTTATGAAACCTGTTGTTGGGTTTTACTAACATTTGGTAGAGTTTGATTTGGGTTTTAATTTGGACGAAAATTGACACTGTGCATGAAGTACACGAATTCATACACACATGTGGAGTGTAAATTGCTATTTATGGGAACGCAATTTTTCGTAATTGCAGGAAATATGAAATACGTTTTTTAACATTATCCATTCCGTGTTGGTTATTCAATATCTGATATACGGGACCAATTCCAACGCAATGTGTAACTAATATATTTTATTTTAATTTAAGATTTCATTTCTAGAGTCCAACTTGTTTCGATGAGTACCTCATTTTCTTTCAGGGACACATGAGGTACTCATCGAAATATGTCGGACTCTAGAAATGAAATCTTAAATTAAAATAAAATATATTAGTTACACATTGTGTTGGAGTTGGTCCCGTATATCAGATATGAAATACGTATTATGTCCAATACACTTTTTGTCCGCGCCGATCCCGGTGGCCGCGCGGTTAAAGGCGTGGGTCTGCGGCCGCTCGCTTACTGGGATTGCGGGTTCGAATCCCGCTGAGAGCATGGATGTCTGTCTGTTGTGAATGTTGTGTGTTGTCAGGTAGAGGTCTCTGCGTGGGGCTGATCACTCGTCCAGAGGAATCCTACCGAGTGTGGTGTGTCTTGAGTGTTGTGATCGTGAAGCCTCGACAGTGAGGCCTAGGCCGACTGGGGCTGTCGAACCAGGAAAAAGAAAAGTCCGCAGTTTTTCGCGACAGATAAACACAAGCGAGCGAATGCGTCAAAACTGCGTGTGTTGACATCCTCTTATTTAGTTGGTAAGCCGTCCGGTGGAAGTTAAAGTACACAGAGCGCGTTGAATTCGTATCTGAGCATACGGAACCGAAAAGATAAAAATATTTACATTTTACTGTTTTGCTTCTGGTGGACGGGGAGGGGCGGGTTATGTGGAACTACCGTTACGTTTCTCCTTTCCTGCTCGTGCAGCTGTTGCCAGATTTGTGGGCTCATAGCTAGTGTTTTTATGACCGCATTTGTCGTATCTTTTGTTGTTTCAGCAGTTCCACTCGATTGCATGTTATACAGTCACCGTTAAAGAGTTTCGTGTATTTTTTGGTCTGTAGTGTTAAGTTTCATTGTGGATTCATTCAGGTCTGTCTAACTAACTAACTAACTAACTAACTAACTAACTAACTAACTAACTGCATGGAGCAGAGTGTTTCTTGAGAAGCTAACAGTTGCTCAGCTAGTCAAGAAATTCCCCGCATTTTATGGAACCCGGAAGTTTATTACCGCATTCGCAAGAGACCGCCACCTGTCCCTATCCTGAGCCAGCTCAATCCAGTCCATGCCCCATCCCACGTCTTGAAGATCCATTTTAATATTATCCTCCCATCTACGCCTGGGTTTCCCAAGTGGTCGCCTACTCTCAGGTCTCCCCACCAAAATCCTGTATGCACCTGTCCTCTCCCCCATACGTGCTACATGCCCCGCCATCTCATTCTTCTCGATTTGATTACCCGAATAATATTTGGTGATGAGTACAGGTCATTAAGTTCCTCATTATGTAGTCTTCTCCACTCCCCTGTAGCCTCGTCCCTCTTAGGCCCAAATATCCTCCTCAGCACCCTATTCTCGAACACCCTCAGTCTTTGTTCCTCCCTCAGTGTGAGAGACCAAGTTTTAGACCCATACAAAACAACAGGTAAAACTACAGTTCCGTATGCCCTAATCTTTGTGTTTTTGGATAGCAACCTGGAGGCAAAAGATTCTGCACCGAATTATAGCAAGCATTCCCCGACTTCAGTCTGCTCTTAATTTCTTCATGAATGGAGTTTTGATTCGTTAGGGTTGCTCCCAAATATTTGAATTCTTCCACCCTTTCAAAGGATTTATTATCTATCTTTATGTTGTGGTTGTGTCCTGCATTCTGATTTCATGACATGAACATGTACTTAATTTTCTCAGCGTTTCCTTCTAGAGCAATCCCCTTACTAGCAATCGCTAAATCTTCTGCGTTTTTCTTTATACTATGTATGCTTCCGCCCAATATATTAACATCATCAGCATAAACCAGAAGCTGGTGTGTACCATTCAATTTCAAGCCCTCCTGGTTGGCCTGAACCCTCCTAATTGGCATATTCTAAAGCAAAGTTGAAAAGCAATGGCGACAGAGCATCTCCTTGTTTCAAGCCATTCTTAATAGGAGACGTGTCAGACAGATGTTAGCGTACCCGAACTCTGCTATACGTTTCACTTAGACACATTTTTATTAACCTTACTAGTTTCATGGGGATACCAAACTCAATGAGAGTGCTATACAGGACCTCCCACCTAACTGAACCATAGGCTTTCTTGAAGTCTGTAAGTGGCTGATGCACTGCCTCATTGCATTCCCATTTTTTCTCAAGTATTTGACGAATGCTGAATATATGATCAGTAGTTGACCTGTTACGTCGAAACCCACACTGATGATCCCCAATAATTTCCTCTGCATATGGAGTTAACCATGACAAAAGAATGTTGGATAGAATTTTGTACGTAGTTGACATAAGTGATATGGCTTGATAGGTACTGCAATCTGTTTTATCACCCTTATAAATAGGCACAATGACTGACTCCTTCCATTCCTCAGGCAATTCCTCCTTATTCCAAATAGAAATAATAAGTTTATGGATCTCAGACCGAATTATCCTACCCCCTGCTTTAATCAGTTCTGCTGGAATCTGATCAATACCTGGTGATCTGTGTCTTTTTAGTTTTCCAATAGCCATCTCAACCTCAAAGGCACTGGGCTCAGGCACTAGTGGCTCTGCCGTGTGTACTTCAATCTGCCTAACATCATTAACCCCGTGTATATTCAACAGCTGGGAGAAATGATTCCTCCACCTAGCCAAAATACTGTGGGAGTCTGCAACCAGGTGACCCTTCTCATCCTTTACTGCATTAGTTCTAGGCTGGTACCCCCTTTTAAAGTCATTGGTACCCCTATACAAGTATGTGATGTTGTTCTGTTTGCTTCAAGTTCATTAATTTTAGCTTTCAGATATTCCTTCTTTTTGTTCCTGACATGTCTACTAGCTTCACGTCTTGCGTTGTGCAGATTATCTCCATTATTTTGGTTTGGATTCTGTAACCACTGAATTTTAGCCTGCTTCCTTTTATCTAAAAATTGTGCACATTCTGCATCAAACCATGGTTTATGCTGCTTCCGTTCATGCAGACCTAGACTCTCTTGAGCTGAGATTTTGATATTCTCTTTAATGTTTTCCCAAGCCCTGTTTATATCCTCACTAACATTTAAGTTTTCCAAAGCTGCAAACCTATTTGAGATCTTAAGCTGATACTGTTTCCTAACCTGTAGTTCACTTAGCTTCTTGAGATTAAATCTCTCTACATCAAACTTCTGTGCTGCTAGTTTACTTACTGCTAGTCTTTCCCTAACTTTTGCCACCACCAGATAGTGATCAGTATCACAGTCAGCTCCCCTGAAAGATCGCATATCGAGTATACTGGAATGCCATCTGCTATCTATCAATGTGTGATCGATCTGATTGTGAGTCTTCCCATCAGGAGAGGTCCAGGTGTATTTATGAATGTTTCGGTGCGGAAACATCGTGCTGTTAACAACTAGATTCTTTGATGTGGCAAAGTTCACTACTCTAACACCATTATCATTACTATGCTGCTGTAAACTCTGATTCCCAGTAGTCGAGTTGAAACTATCCTCTCTCCCCACTTTTGCATTAAAATCTCCTAACAGAATTTTCATATGGTACTTAGGAAAATGATAAAAAAAACCCTTCTAATTCCTCATAGAAGCTGTCCTTTGAGTCATCACCGTTCTCTTCTTTTGGTGCATGCGCATTCGGAACAATGATATTACACCAGCGGCCTCTCAGCACTATGTATGACATCCTATCACTAACAAACTCCACTCTCTTGATTGCTGATACCATTCTCTGGTGTACAAAAAACCTGTTCCCAATTGATGATTTTCCTGCCCTTTGCCATAGAAAAAAATATACTCCCCGGCTCTTAGAGTCCCTCCTTTGTCCCCCCTAACCTCCTGTACACCCACTAAATCTAACTTATACTGAGCTAATTCCCTGACCGCTGTCAGAAGTGACCCTGACCTATACATGCTCCTCACATTCCATGTTCCAGAACTCATATCCCTTTGCCCGTAGCTGGGGTCGTACCAAAGAAGCGGTCTAGGTCCGAGGCATTGTGTAATGTTTCGTAACATCATAATTTTTTACGGTGAGGAGTTGTTAGCACCTCGCCCAACCTCCAAGCTGGAGGACCTCCCCTTGTCGGCTGTCCGCGACTGCTAATTCAATGTATTCGCAGCTACCCTGCATAACTGGAGGCCGTTCCTCCATCCGTAACCTGAGGACGGGCCATGCCGCGGTGACAGGGACCCACTTAACGCGGTTCATTCAGGTCAAAGGAATTAATATTTATGCGTTTCGTTTAGAGTAAGGACTATAAGCAGTCAACAGTACAAACCATTACACCGTTTCACATCCGATACAGGATACGGTCTCCCTGCACATAATGCCCTTGTGTGAGTGACTGAGTGAGTCACACGCTGTTTGCCATCGTTACGATAGATTATGCCCGCTGAAACTTTTATGCGGTGCGAGGAGCGTAGACAAAATTTTGTCCTGCGTAGGAGCAACATGAGATTCAGTACACAGAATTAAGAATGAATAAGTATAGGCTTACGCATAATTATATGTGTCATTTAAACCGTCTTTGAGAACAAAAATACGTATATTTGAGTCAAATGTTGAATCTGTATTGTTATATGGATGCGAGACGTGGAAGAGCACAACCAAAATTAGAAGAAATATGCAAGTTTAATGTGTTCCATGTCCGTGCACTATATTATATAAAAAACATTAAACACCAACAAATGCACAAAGAGTTTTTTCATCAACTGTAACACACTCCTACATGAATGTACTGTTGACTGTGCACAGTCAACAGCACATTCTCGCTCAACTGTATAGTGCAACCTACTGTAACGACAACGGAAAGTTTCTCCCTGAAGATGACCCAGCAGGGTCGAAGCATGTTGAAGTGTGTTATAATTGACGGAAAAACTCTTTGTGCATTTGTTGGTGTTTAATGTTTTTTTTTAAGTGTGCAAGTGTTTATCAATACGTGCCTACGGAAAATCCTTCAGATAAGATGGCCAGATACCGTAACAAATGAAGCGGTATGGAAGCGAACTGGACAAAAGCTATTAGAAAGACAGATCAGAAAGAGAAAATGGTCCTGGATTGGTCGTACACTCCGTAAACTATCATGAATAACCGAAAAAGATGCCTTAGACTGGAATCCTCAAGGCAAGAAGAAGAGGGGTCCACCGAAGGCGACTTGGAGACGCACAGTGGAGGAAGAAGCCCGAGACCAGAGGAAAAGATGGCAGGAAGTGAAGGCCCTGGCAGGGAACAGGTGAGACGGAGAAGCCTCGTCAAGGCCCCATGTTCGTAAAAGGGATGATGATGATGATGATGATGATGATGATGATGATGATGATGATGACGACGACGACGACGACGACGACGACGACGACGACGACGACGACGATTTGGGTGTACATCATGTGCTACAAAAATGTATTGATAATAGTGGGGAAAGTTTGTAACAGATCATTTTACAGCTGGAAGCCGCTGTACCTACTTTATTCATTTATACGGGCCTCAGAAAAATCGGTATCAGTTCCACTTTGTCAACCACAAATCCCACATGGACTGGGGTGGGATCGAACCAGGGCCTCCGCGGTAACATTCTGGGGACGTTCCTATAATGTTATTGTCCTATGCAGCTTTAACCATTTGGTATCTGAAATGCAGACGTGGTGTTTCTTACTTCCAGGTAGGAACGGAATTTTTGTGTTGTTATGCAAATGTGATTGAGGCTGTAATTGTCCTTGAACCTGTTAATGGCGGCCTTTGATCGAATTAGCTGGTCTTCTGGGCCTGCAAGTGGACCCTGTTGAATGAGTGAATTGGTGCTGTTATGTTCACCCCTGGCGTGTTCAGTGGGAAGTGCACAAGCCATTGAGCAGATGCGCCCTTTCATGTGGTAATTTCACCCCTGTCAGTTTCGGAGGCGACTACGTTGCACCCTTGTGTTTTGCGTTTGTATAGAAGTAGGCATACTTGGCGTTGTGGTTCGCGGAGCAGATGCCAGGCCAGGGATCCGTGAAATTATTTTATCTTCCTGTTATAATTTTAAGACGGAAGTATTATATATATAATATTATATATATATATATATATATATATATATATATATATATAAGCGGTTGGTTAAAGTTTTTGCGGTCGTATCCCGCATCCTAGTCACCATCTATTTCTATCTAAGTAGTCTTCTTCCCATACATTTCTTCCATCCATTGCTTGTTTTGCCTTCTTCTTCCAAGTATTTCTCGGTCTTCCTCTATTTTTCCTCTCAACTGGAGTCCATTCATATATTTTCTTAGGTAGATGGATGTGTTGTACTGAACAGTTTTAATATTTTACAAAATCTGTTCTGCAATTTGGTCTCTCATATTGACGGATTATCGTAGCTGAGGGAGTTCGAGAATAGGGTGATGAGGATATTAGTGCCTAAGAGAGAAAGGAGGTAACGGGAATGGAGAAAACTACATAACGAAGGGATTTATTCCTTTTACTGCTCTCCAAATATTATTCGGGTGGTCAAATCAAGATGAATGACATGGGCGCGGTATGTGGCACGTATGAGAGACGGGGGAGGTGCGTACAAAGTTTTGTGGGGAAGATCTGATGGAAAGAGACCACTTGGAAGACCTAGGCATGGATGGGAGGATAATATTAAAGTGGATCTTACAGGAAGTGGGATAAGGAGGCCTGGAATGGAATTATCTAGGTCAGGATAGGGTCAGATGGCGGGCGGTTGTGAATACGGTAATGAACCTTGGGGTTTCGTAAAATGCTGGCAATTTCTTGACTAGCTGAGGACCTGTTAACTCCTGAGGAAGGGCTCTGCTCCATGGACTTGGTTGGCTAGTTAGTTAGTCAGTTATTCCAAAACAGTGGTATAACACTGTGTAGATTCTTCCCAGTTGAACACAAAGTTTTCTTCCTTCGGGTTTTTCCTGACACTGTTAATTTGTCATTACTGCTAGGAAAGTTTTGCAGTCAGTGTTAATTCAGCGTAATAAACCATGTGGAGATCAATCATGTTCCTCGTCTGTAATTATTTGAACTTTTCAATATTACCCCATGTTATACCTTAGGGGTCGGCGATTTGAGATAATTTAAGAAAGGGGCTCCGCAGAATTAGTGAGAATTTTTGAGGGGTCATTGTCATCAGAAAAACTGAGAAACACTGACATGATCTAGTGAAAGGAATTCTGTCCTTTCTACAGCTTCTCGTCCTTTAAGCTTCTACATATAGCCCACCATTTAGCGTATATTTTGCAGTGAATCATCGGCCAGTGTATCGTTAAATAGGTTGGCGCCATGCGGAGCCTTGAAAGCTCTGTTGGCATAGAACAGTGGTTCCCAACCTGAGGTCGCGACCCAAATCAGGGTCGCGGGGGGGGTCTGACGTAGGGTCGCCAGAGGGTTTTATGGCGAACTCGATAATTATGAAAAGAAAAATGTTCATCTAAATTCAAACAGAATGATCGAGCAAGTGTGATTATTGAATCTGTGTTTATTAATTTGATACATACTGGAGCAATTACACTTTAACCTTTTATAGCCTAGCGGTAACTTTACGTACCACCAGGTTTAACATTAAAAAATTCTACGTGGTGCCCACATTGCGTTTATGTGTTTTGTACGGATCTCAGAACAAACAGCAACTTTTGCCTTATATAAAACATTAAGAGATTGGTTTTTATAACCGAAGTGGAGAGTGTTTTCTGCGCGGTACGCACTGGGTCCTTATATAAAACAGAAACGCTTCGTCTTTAAAGGGTTAAGTTACTAATGAACACACTTGGTTATTGTACGGTACAACGTAGCTCTACTTAAAGCCATAGGACTTCTGATGTTCATTCCACGTTGCAGTAATATTAACAGTTTTTTTGTAAATAAGTGGCGGTGTTGTGTAGTGCAGCAGAAAAGGCATTAGTATTAGTTCGTTTGCAGTAAATATCACACACTGTTGCCGCTTCCATGGTGGTGTCGCGGGTCACATACCATTTGTTACTTTAGGGTCACACACATAAAAGGTTGGGAACCGCTGGTGTAGAGACACCGTTATGGATGGGATGACCATGACGTGGTAGTTCAATTCGGGGGGGGGGGGGGGACCAAGGCTTTTTCTCGTTTCCAAACCGCCCAGGGCGTCGCAGGGGCCCCATCCAGTGGCATGGGCAGCTCTTCTGCACGGGTGTAAGACGATTAGGGTGTGAAGGCAACTGCTCACATTCATGGCCTAGGTTTAGAATGCATGGAGCTGTACCTCCACGTGTTCGTATGCCTTTACAATGTGGTGCTTACCCAAGCATAGCGACGACTTTACCGTCGTACGAGGAAGCGTTGTGCCAGTGTTCGTTGTCTAAAGACGCACGCGTAAGCTTCATTACGATGTTACGAATTACCCCTATTGCAAACGCCATGATATTCCCATTTTTTTCGTGTTTTGTAGCTACGCAGTGTCTGTCCTTCCGTCCGTGTGTATGTCCTCGTGGAACATTGCGCCTCACTGTGAACAGGTATGTGCGAAATTTTTTATTGGTGTTAATTACTAAGATCTGCCGCGCCTAATTCAAATTTGGGGTAAAAGTATGGGACACCTTACATGAAGAGTCGTGTAAATTCATGGGAATAGACGTATATCGTAGGTTACAAGAGTAATACTGCTGAGCTAAAGAAGCCGAAGAAAGAGATGACGATGTAAAAATAGCATTCAGTAAAGTATCGTGATAGCGTTCAGACTTTTGCAGAGAGGTGTGTTTCGTTATTTCAGCACGTGGTCTTGTAGCTTCCTTCTGCTGTTACTACACATAGGCGTACTGTGAATTTTCTCGGACTCCTAACGTCAACAGATCGATTTTGAATCTGTTGCTAAGATGCGGAGAAATATGGCAGTTGTTATGTAAAAGGAGGAAAGGCGCATTTAAAATGCTTGCATTTTGAGTGCTTTTTCAAACGAAACCATTCACGAATTTAAAATCTAAAGACAATACACAGTGGACTTGCCAGATTGCTTGCGTGATATGTACAGTTCCTGTGTTGTTAAACTGTATGGGCCTTCGTTGTGTTTTGGTGTTTGTTTAAAGACATCTGATGTTTGTCATTACAGCACGTGAGCTCAGAGAACAGACTTCAAGACGTCTGGCATCTTCGCATCAGTGTGTACCCGCACTTGATGACAGTGCAAGATTATATGCTGTTTGTTGACATATCTTGTTTTCTTTTATTTGTAGCCGTTTTTGCTGAGTTCATTGCTGTTGTCATATTTGATTTGTGTTGCATTTATAATGTACAGATTTATACAGTACAAGGCCCTTATTTTATCTGACAACCGTCATTTGTCACTTCCAGCCGACTTTCTGCCGTGCGGGTGTGAGCGGGTGGCCGAGTTGTCTGTTGTATTGTGATACACAAAACGGCGGGAAGTGGAAGCTGATAATTGTAAGATGGAGTAATGACTGTGTATGCTTGTGGCCAGGCGGTCTAAGGTGTGGGTCTGCGGCCGCCCGGTTTCTGGCATCGTGGGTTCAAATCCCGCGGGGGGGGCCCGGGCTAAGCATGGATGTCTGTCTCGTTTGAGTGTTGTGTGTTTTCAGGTAGAGGTCTCTGCGTAGGGCTGATAACTTTTCCGGAGGAGTCCTACGGGCTGTGGCGTATCTGAGTGTGATCCTGAAGCCTCGATAATGCGGCGGCCCTGGCCCACTAGGGGCTGTTGCGCCACGAAAAAAGATGTATAGTTATCAGTTACTTTAAATTGTAATGAAGTGTCGTTACGAGAGATGCAGTAATTAATCTGCTACATTGTTATTTCTGTAGTGTTCAACAGGGCTGTGGAGTCAAGAGTCGGTAGGAATTTTAGGTGGAGTCGAAGTTGGAGTCGGTAAAAATGTATCGGAGTCGGTAAAAATGTACTGACTGCAACTCCGACCCCAGTCTAAAATCTTAACCAGATACTCCAAATTCAGAGCCCTGATAGCTACAATAACCATTAGACTTATACTTAAATATAGGTTATAAGTCTGAAAAGTAGCCTGATGATTCACGTGGTGGTGGTGTTGAAATGTCTTATGTTACCAGTTAGCATTTTAGTAGGTTTACCATTATTAACCTTTTAAAGCCTGGCGGTAACTTTACATACCACCAGGTTTAACATTAAAAAATTCTACGTGGTGCCCACATTGCGTTTATGTGTTTTGTACGGATCTCAGAACAAACAGCAACTTTTGCCTTATAAAACATTAAGAGATTGGTTTTTATAACCGAAGTGGAGAGTGTTTACAGCGCGGTACGCACCGAATCCTTATATAAAACAGATGCGTTCCGTCTTTAAAGGGTTAATACATATTTAGCTTTTATGAAGGAGTCTTGAGTCGGAAGTTTTGTTTACCGACTCCGCAGACGTGGTTTTCAAGTCGCTTGTCGAATACATGTTACACTTAGAGCAACAGACCGTCCCCGTCAACAAAGCGCTTGCTTCTCCTCCTCATCGTCCCCCATTTCTGATCTCCGCCTCTTGCTTCTTGTAGTTTACATCCTCCTCCTTCCCCTCCTTCCTCTCCTATTCTTTTCCTCCCCTTGCTTTTCCTTCTTCCCTTGTTCTGCCTTTCCTTCTCCCGTTTATCACCGTCCATGTTCTTATTTTCTGCTTTTTTCTTCCGCCGGCCTCCTCCCCTCTTACTCATCCCATTCTCGTTATCGTCAGCCTCCTCCTCTCTTTATTTTCCTCCGACGGTATCTAAAGTGATCGTTCCGCTAATTATGGTATTATGTATTTTTTGTGATTTAAATCTGCTGAAGTTTGCATTTTGCCCACACTGTGGCTTTTCCACACGTTATATCTTCGCTCTTCTGGGATGTTACGCTGTGTCGTTTGGTTATTGCTTACCTAATTGCGTTTATTACTTTACACGTGTGTTCTGTGCTAGCCTGTACTGTTTTCCTAGAAGTGTCCCAGTGTGGGGTCGTGCCCCACGGATTGTTCCTTTTATCTTATATATTTGCTTCTTGTATCGCAACTACACAGAACAACTTGGGCGTGTCTAGACATAAACACTTGCTTCAAGGCAAGGCACGTGTGTTTCACTGTGCTTAGTTTTAAGAAACACGCCACAGAAGCATATGGTAAAGCTGAGGTGCAGATCTACGTGTTCGTAGCCTCGGCACCAGACGGAGGTAAGAGCTCACCTTCACGTGTGAGGTGCTTCGTTCCCGGGGAAAGGCTGCGGCACCTGTTGTGTAGGGTACTGGGTGGACTCAGAGCCGATCCGGACGCTTTGGAGAAAGATGTGTGTTGTCCCTGCGGCGAATCCAGCCCCGAATCCTGGGCCTTCCGGCGCGTATAGCAGGATTAATTTCACAAAGTTCCCAGCTCCAGGTCGCGTAATGCTAGCGAACCTAGGCTGATGTCACAACTCACGAGAGTGCGCGAAGTGGTGTGCGCGTAGATCAGTGTGGTTCTGCAGAGCGGTGGAGGTGCCAGCATTTGTCTGCTTGCGTATCAGCTGAAATTACGTGACTGAGGTAGGAGGGCCGTAAGGTTTGTGAGACTCAAACTGAAGGTTGTCGTGCAACATAACGGGGACTTTGTGGATGTAATTTTGCTATAACGTAGTCGCCATACTGATTGGAGTGATTTATACTTGCTTCAGGGCGTCTGCAAGGCCAGGGAACACGATAAGAAATCTTTACAGCAGATGCAGGGCTGTAGAGTCGGTACACAAAACCTCCGACTCCGACAGCTCAATTTTTAAATCTCCGACTCCGACTCCATCATAAAATCTCATTATGTATTATATAATAATGGTAAACCTACTAAAGTGATAAATGGTATCATAAGACATTTCATCAGCGCCACATGAATCATCAGGCTACTGTTTAGACTTATAACCTGTATTTAAGTGTAAGTCTAATGGTTATTGTAGCTAGTATCCATTTTAGATTTTATATCGAGGTCGGAATCGGAATCGGTACATCTTTACCGACTCCGACTCCACCCACAATTCCTTCCGACTCCAACTCCACAGCTCTGAGCAGGTGCCCACAGTAAAATGTTACGGAGACAAAGTTTGCCCTCATTTGTGTTGCTTCTTCGTTTTACGAAACAGAACACAAGTATATGTGCCTACGTATGCTTCTCCGCTTAACATTGCTGCAGTGCTGGCTACCTGTGTGTCATTATGGAAGTTATTTCCGGCAGAATTTAGAAGCAGAATCGATTGTTACGCGTCGCGTAGCGCTTCTGGTGCCTATCGTCTCGTTTATTAGTTTTTGTAACTTTGCAGTTACATTGTTTTGCTATGTGGTGGGTCCGCCATGCTGGTAGCCCTCCTACAAAGGAGTAGCTGAGTGTGAACTGAGCTAACGTTAGTGTACGTTGGCGTACCGTTCAAGCTTACATGAAACTGAATTAAGAATCCAGTCCGTACCGCGCAGCAAACACATTCCGTCTCTGTTATAAAAACCAGTCAGTTAATGTTGTATAGGGAAATAATCGCTGTTTGTTCAGAGATCCACACAAAACACATAAATACACTGTGTGGGCAGAACGTAGAATTTGTGAATGTTAAACCTGGCGGTACATACAGTAACCACTGGGCTTTAAAGGAAGCCCCAGTCCGTACTGCGCAGTAAACACTCCGTCTCTGTTATAAAAGCCAGTCAGTTCATGTATAGGGAAATAATCGCTGTTGTTCTGAGATCCATGCACAACACATAATTACACATTATGTGGTTAGAACGTAGAATTTCTCAGTGTTTAGTCTGGTTGTACATACGCCATGTCTTGACTTTAAAGGATTAATTGGTTTGTTCACTGATTATTGGATGCTTGTTGGGTGTTTTTTTCCTGTGGCGCTTCGGCCCGTATTCGGGTCATGGCCTCCGTTTTACGACGCTTCACGATCGCACTCAACACACACGACACTCGGTAGGACTCCTCTTGACGAGTGATCAGCCCGACGCAGAGACTTCTACCTGACAACACACAACACTCACAAGAGACAGACATTTTATGCCCCTGGTGGGATTCGAACCCGCAATCCTCGCTAGCGAACGGACGCAGACGTACGGCGTAGACCGCGGCGGTTGCGTTATTTATCTGTGTTTTTTAAGTACGTCCTTTGTGTTACGTCGAATGATGGTGTATTCAATACATTCGTATGCAAGGGCCAGCTCGTGGTTTGTTTAAAACTAATATCCTTCCATTTTTCTGGAGGGAAACTGTGACTTTGTTCACTTTGTGTAGTCGGTTTTAGGGTGACATTCCAATCCATGACCATCCCAATGTGAAGTAGGTGCGCGAGGTTCGTTAATTGGTTGGATTAGTATTCTGCAAAGCGGCGAGGATAAACACCGACAAGATTACTGGCTGATCGACTGTTTCTTCACTTTATCGCTTTTTAGTTAGTTAGCTTGGATATTCATTTAGTTAATGTATCACGTCTTATTCGGGCTGTAGGCCTGGGCGTAATTGGGCTGATACAGTGTTGTTAAGTACACAACCAACAGCTTCCGAACACTTAGTTAGGACAGCGTGTCTGAAGAAAGATGTACCGCACTTAATTTGAAAGGAACGGACGATTAAGGCTAATTCAGTGGTTTAGCTAGGTTTTTTGACGCCCGGGTGGATCAATAACAATGACCACAGCAGACGGAAATCTCAAACTTTAAACAAATGACGAGTATTGAATTTGCTTTTACCTGTCTCAATAATTCAAAATTCATTTAGCGCAGAAAATGTTTTTTTTTATTTAAAATACTAATTTTGCTGCGCTTGGACTCTGCTCCCTGGGGCTGCCGCACCACTCACGCCCTCCCCCCCTCCCGCCTGCACCCTCGTGCTGATTCACACATTCTGGAGTGGGACCTGACTGCCCCATACCTGTGATATATCGCCAAGGCTTGAATTCGTATTTTGAATTTGAATCACATTGTACACGGTGTTTGTGATTTATAAATAAAGAACTGCACTACGACTGTGCCGGACTGTGCCCCAACCGACCGCTTTGAAAGTGATTTGCGAAGGATGTAGCAAGTTAATGTCGCGGTACAGTCCTGTAAGTGTGAATTGAAAATACAGCGGTCTGTTGATAGTTTGTGGATGACATGGTCTGCCTCGAAGCGGGTTCGGCTGTTTCCGTCTACCACGCGTACTTTTACGAAGAGGCCATTTTCCGATACAACACTGTCACAATTCGGTCCTGTATGTGTGAACTGAGGTATGGCGGTCTGTGGGCGACTTTGTCTGCCTCGAAGCGGTTCGGCTTTTTCCGGCCGCCACGTAATCACCACACCGGAGCAAAGCCCAGGCGCAGTACTGTGTGTGTGTGTGTGAGTGAGAGAGAGAACTAGCCTTTATCTTGGTTCTCCCAACGGTGGTACAGATAATAAAACGTGAGATTTTTTGATATCAACCAGGCAATGCACTCAAATTGTTAAAAATTCACAATAATGTGTTAAAAAACACTACACTCCTACATGTTTCGGCCCTCATTGGTCCGTCATCAGGGAGCACGTCAGTCGTTCCCTAAAACAATAATGTTTGGTCTAATTATACGTGTAGAAGAACTTGCGGTAATTTTTCATATAGTGAGCTGTTACACAGTGGATAAGAGCAACGTGTGGATGATTTGGGGGTGTTCACGGAATGGAGTGCAATGTGTTTCCTGACTATGTTATTGTGAGTTTGTGGCAGTTTAACCCCACTTGTTGGTTAAGATTAAGGAATCGAATTTCAATTGCACAGAATGGAAAATATAAAAAAGAACATGGGCGGCAGCATCGGTAAACGCCTGCTCTCAGTACCGGCGTCCACGTAGTTTGTGTTGCCAAAATAAGAGGTTGTGGCGTACTCTGCTCTCGTTTACAATAACAGTTATATACCCCGTCACCGAGAACCATAGGCACAATGCACTCTGACCTTTAATTTGGGGTTTTTTATATACCCCACTGCGAAATGGGCTAGTACATGTTGCACTGTTTCCAATTATCACGTCAGAATCGTTTACCATCTAAAACTGTTTGAAGATAAACAACATAAAGATGGATAAATCCTTTGAAGGGGTGGAAAAATTCAAATATTTGGGAACGATCGTAATGAATCGAAACTCCATTCATGAAGAAATTAAGAGCAGATTGAAGTCGGGGAATGCTTGCTATCATTCAGTGCAGAAACGTTTGTCTTCCAGGTTGCTATCCATAAACGTAAAGATTATATTATAATCGAGACTCCATTCATGAAGAAATCAAGAGCAGATTGAAGCCGGGGAATGCTTGCTATCATTCGGTGCAGAATCTTTTGTCTTCCAGGTTGCTATCCAGAAACACAAAGATTAGGGTATACAGAATTGTAGTTTTATCTGTTGTTTTGTGTGAGTGTGAAACTTGGTGTCTCACACTGAGGGAGGCACAAAGACTGAGGGTGTTCGAGAATAGGGTGTTAAGGAGGATATTTGGGCCTAAGAAGGACGAGGTGACAGGGGAGTGGAGAAGACTACATAACGAGGAACTTATTGACCTGTACTCATCACCAAATATTAATCGGGTAATCAAATCGAGAAGAGATGGGCGGGACATGTAGCACGTATGGGGAAGAGGACAGGTCCATACAGGATTTTGGTGGGGAGACCTGATAGAAGGCGACCACTTGGGAGACCCAGGCGTAGATGGGAGGATAATATTAAAATGGATCTTCAAGAAGTAGGTTGGGGGCATGGACTGGATTGAGCCGGCTCAGAATAGGGACAGGTGGCGGGCTGTTGTGAATGTGGTAACGAACTTTCGGGTTCCATAAAATGCAGAGAATTTCTTGACTAACTGAGAAACTGTTAGCTTCTCAAGAAGGCCTCTGCTCCATGTAGTTAGTTAGTTAGTTAGTTAGTTAGTTAGTTAGTTAGTTAGTTAGTTAGTTAGTTAGTTAGTTAGTTGAAGATAAAAGTATCTCAGTAGGCCTTCGCAAAACCAGAAGCAAACCGTTTGTGTCACATTCAACACTCGGTAGTAACCTTACGTGACCGTGCCATGGCTCGGGCGGTCAGTCGCCGGCCTGTCACTGCGGGTGTCCAGTTGCGATCCAAGGAGAAATTGGCGCTGCGACAGGTTTTTGTGCGAAGGCCTGAGCCTTCCCGTGACAGTGTTCTCACCAGTGCTACATCGTGTACACATTAATCTGTCACTGGTGCTATATAATGTAGAACCCGGTTATAACGACATCGGGTTATACGATATCTCGCCTATAGAGTCAGATATTCCGTGGTACCAATTAATACTATACTCCTCGGTTATAACGATAGTCGTTGATAACGACATAATATATTCAGTCCTTTTCATTACGTTATAACCGAGTTTGACTCTAATTTTAACACTTGACAGCATCATTAAGTTGCACGCTTTAAACGCTAGCTTTAACGCAGCCCAGCCTAATCCAATCCAACCCAACCCAGCCCAGCCCTACACTGATAATTAGACATGTATGAGATGATAACTTTAGAACGTGTATTAGGGGCTGTAGTGTAGTGAAGTTGCTTAGGATTGAGCCGAGTGACGCGCTTTTGTGTCAGTGTTGATGTTTCTTCTTGCGTTAATTAAAGTCTGCTCCCACTTGAAATTCCTTGGGGCCCCTTTGCTTTCAGTTGCTTTGCAAGTTTGCAGATCCCCATTTCGGTATTGTCAATATCGAAACAACAGAATTCCTGCGTGCACATGGGTATGCGGCAGACTGTGGGCGTCTATCGCATAGTTGAGAATCCGGGTTTACTTTTGAAGTTCCAGTCCTTGTCGGGCGTCCACATCAAAGATTTGTCTTTGTTTATGATAGACATGAAGTTTTCCTCCGGCAGTTCGCAGTTGTGTAGTAAACTTGATGATGTTCTGAGAGAACTGTAGGGGGCCCCTGACGTTTGTGTAGGTACCCTAATGGTTATGCCTTCCTTTTGTGTATTCTTTGCCTTATACATATACATACATATATATATATATATGAATTATCTAGTGACACTGGCAGTATACCTTACAGTGTCGTGGGTAGATGAGTGGATATGAGTGGAATACTAATGACAGGCGAAAACCAAAGTACAGGGTGTGTTTTTATGTGACTGATGGGCGACGGCCCGATGCTGTGGTGAGTTTTTATTAGACATTCTAAAGGTTATCATCACTGCGATCGTTTGTGTAGCTCCGGTCGTCGACTTTTAAACCTGCCCGACACGCGGCCTGCGACGCAACGCTGGCAGAGCATCGGGTGGAGCGTTGGGCTGGCGTTTATCGGTCAAGCAGGGAAAGAACATTCTGTACTTGGAGAAATATCTCGTCGCAGTGCCACGTTGGCTTCCAAATTTCACATCTTCTAGCCCAGGATCGAACAAATGCTTTCCCGTTAAGAAACCGGCAACTGATAGTATGAAATATGGCAGAGCGTTTACCACTTACCAGATTATATGGTGTCGTAAACGAATGGTTGTGTCAGTTACAGCGAGGAGTTCGGTTTCTCCCTATCATTACACCGGTGCTCCATATTCATCTTCATCCACAGAAGGACAAACGGGCAAAGCCTGGGAACCTGCGAAAAAGAAGCGCTGCTTCTAAAATCGGGGAGCATTAGCTAGAGAAGTACTCTTCACATTTTTCCTCTAAACGGTTATTGTTTGGCCACATTATTTGTCTTAGGGGACTGGAATATGCCTGCGAAAACTTGATAGGATCAAGTCTTAGGCCCTGTGGGATATTAAGCAGCGTAGTTGGTTGTCGACGTTTCGGGACAGCATGGGTCTCATATTCAAGGGCCAAGCAATCCAAGAAGCGCTTGAACCTTGAATATGTGACTAATATGTTGTCCCGAAACGTCGTTAACCGCCTCTTCTGCGTAACATTGCAAAAAGAGGGGTGGCCTCAACCGCATCGCGACGGGAACCTGAAATCTGTTTTCGATTATGTGTTAATAGTGGCAAGTATTCGACGACCTTCAGGTTCCTGCGTCAGTTTTCTGGAAACGAAGCATGTATAGGCCTATATATATATATATATGTATGTGTACACACACACACACACACACACACACACACACACACACACACGGGGCACCTTTTGTATAGCGTCAGATATTATGTGGTACCAATTAATTCGTCACTGTTGACCATAGGTTGGTATAACTTCATACTGCTCGGTTATAACGACACCCGTTTATAACGACACAAAATATTTAGTCCCTTTCATGACGTTGTAACCGGTTTCGACTCTGTATAATGAATGGGGATGTGCTGAGAATGTTACGGTTTCTGGAATTCAACTTCATGCAATGCGGTAGATAAGTACCGGCATTTCGAATTAATATGCTGCCTCCAGCTTCAGGTGAGAAGGGTACTGCTCCGATACACAGATTCTTTCGATACAACTACAAGGTCAAATAGCCAAAAAGGCCATCACTTGCTGTTCACTGTCCTGACAATTTTAAATCTCACGCAGGGCAGCAATGCCTCGTATTGACCATATGCTGTCATATACGACACATGTTTAGTCAACAGGGCACCGCACTCTGTAACTTCGTGTTAATCAGGCATTGTGGTTTTCGGCAGGAGATTGCAGCAGGTAGCGCAGGAGTGTGTCAGGTGCTACTTAGGGGGATAAGTTGATGTGCAGTTTAACAACATCGGAAAATTGTGCCGAGGAGAATTTGATTCAGTTGGTTTGACCGAAACATTTTTTCTCCCATCGATACCGCCGTCAGTTGATACAGGTGTACGGTGATGACGTAATGAGTGTGTAGTATGTCAGGACATGGTGCAAAGAGATAGAAAATTGTCGAAAGAACATCCATGATGATGACCGCAGCCGTCGGTCAGACACATGAAGAACGAATGTGACCGCAGCACGAGGGGAGGGACTGACTTTAGTGAAACTGACTAATCGCTTAGGAGGTTGTCGTTTCCACATTAATGAGGCGGTGGAACTGGTTATTCGTGAATGGTTGCAAATGCAAGAGCCTGTTTCTACCGTGACGGAGTTTTTAAACACGCGCCACTGTAGGACAAATGCATCAATGTGTTTGGGGATTGTGTTGAAAAATGATGATACTTTAGTGGTATAAACGAGCTATATTCAACTCTTTAATTGTAATTTGATTTTTATGACCTGTGGAATGTGCTAATTGACCATTCTTCATATACCCTTTTCTGTGAGGAAACGGGGATTGGGTGTGACATCACTGCACAAAGGAGGGAAAGAAAAATGGTTAAGAACGTCCCTCGATAGGATCTCTCTTAAGATAACGAAACCAACCTTCTTTGTGAGATGAAACATTGTAAAAGACAGTCGAACCCGGTTATAACGACATCGGTTTATGCGACACCTCCTGTATAGCGTCAGATATTCTGTGGTACCAATTAATTCTTCACAATTAACCATAACATTATACTCCTGGCTTTTAACAACACTCGTTTGTAACGACACTAAATATTCAGTCCCTTTCGTGACGTTATAACCGAGTTCGACTGTATTTTCCCATTGTGCAGGGGGAGTGTAATTCTCTGGCGGAAGAGAAAAAAGTGCTACAAATTTTCTTACCCTGGATTCAAAATGCTGGGTCTGAAAAACGCCCTGAAGTTGAGTTCTAAATCTTTATAGTTGTGTGGAGAGAGAGGTTTTTCCATTTGCATTTTTTTCGGGTTCTGCGTTTCAGGAAAGTGGAGACGTAAATCAAGATGCTGGGGGAAGGTGGGGTATTAATGGAAAGGGGACTTGAGGTTGCGTGCGTTGAGGGCTTTACCAGACAGGCTGTGATGTAGGTTTCTGCAGTGGTTGACTATGGTCGTGTGTGTGTGTGTGTAAAGGCCTAAGAACTGACACGCCATTGTTATTCTGTCCCCATGTGGTAAGTTATTCTTATGTTTCCGGGTATGAACGCCCGGTGAATGTGATTTCCAACGTTGATGGCTTCCATATTCCTCGAAATTGTGATTTAATGTGTAATAATGGTTCAGAGGAGGGGTAATGCATGAAAACGGTGGGTGGAGAGGAGAATTGTTGATTTTTAAGGCCTACTTTACGTTTGGAGGGGAGTATATAGGAAGGTAACGAAGCATATATGGGGGAAAATGTATTGTATGGTGAAAATGTGATATTTTTTGTGTTTCTCGGCGTCTGTGTTGTATCTGAGGACCAAATTACTGAGTTTTCGGCAGTTGTAATTCACTGAGTTGTTCGCTATAGGTTGAGGTTAAGTATTTTGGATCAAGTTCACCCTTCTAGCAATTTACCGTTCATATTTCAAGAGCTTTATTCTTGTGAACGTATGTCCGGCATATCTGGCTATATTCTTTCGTTATTACGGGGAGTTGGTATGAAACTGTAATGTAGATCAGTTGTGTTAGTCTTTGAAAGCAGGGCTGATGAGTCGGAGTCGGTACAGTTGTATCGGAGTCGGTACAATTTGTACCGACTCCGAATCCGACTCCGCCCTCGATATAAAATCTCAGTACTAGCTACAGTAAACATTAGACTTATACGTAAATACAGGTTATAAGTCTAAAAAGTAGCCTGATGATTCACGTGGTGGTGATGAAATGTCTTATGATACAATTTACCATTTTGGTAGGTTTACCATTATTAATACATATTGAGCTTTTATGAAGGAGTCGGAATTGGTGTCGGAGATTTAAAAATTGAGGAGTCTGAGTCCGAGGTTTTATGTACCGACTCCACATCCCTGCTTGAAAGCCGTGTGGTTACTTTATCTACCACCCGGTTTAGCAGAGAATTCTGTTGTATTTCGCCCACACAGTATGTGTGTTCTATATGGATCTCGGAAGAAACGATTATTTCGTTATACAGCACTAATTGGTTGGTTTTTATGAACGAGACGGAGTGTTTACTGCGCGGTACGAGCTGGATTTTTAAATACAGTTGATTTAGACTTAGTGTTTAGCGGTGCCGTGCCATGGCTCACGCATTTATTCGCCGGCCTGTCACCGCAGAGGTCCCGGCTCGTGGTGTTTCGGTTTTCTCCAATCAGTGTAATTCCACCAGTGCTGCATACTAATTTCATCGACATGTTGCTGTTACCAGAAGGACAAACGGGCGAAGCCAGGGAACCTTCCAAAAAGAAGCGCTGTTTTGGACATCGAGGCGCATTTAGTGGAAGAGTATTGTCATTTCGTTTCTGAAGGGTTAGCGAACAAAGACAGAAATATGTTCTGACAATGCATTCTATATATGCAGTCCGAAGGGACGCTGACGGAATTGCGGGCTGGAACCAGTTATTTGATGCCGAAACTGCACCACGGTGTGACGTCAGGACACGTGGGAAGTTAAAGGCAGGTGCTTTGTCGTTTTGTTCGGCAGGATTCAAAACAGTAGTTGCACTGCAGTTCAAGTGCAGATCGTAAGGCGGTAATAAAAGTCACAACTGTCACTTCCGGTCTCCTGTCACTTCCACTGAACCCAAATATATTTGATTTTTGGCATCGCGTTGTGCTGTTGGGATTAGTAAATAGCATTTAACAACGTCAGACACATCCTTATTATTATTATTATTATCATCATCATCATCATCATCATCATCATCATCATCATCATCATCATCACCACCTTACCTCTAGTAAGATGTTTAGACGTAGTCATCTTCAGACCAATTTGGTAAAATACAAAAATTTAAAAAATTATGATTTTATGAAATATGAAATGCCATGTGTCAATTTTAGAACGAGATCGCAGTTTCCTACAAAAATATTTAGAGTACAGACTGCCTGCAATTTCATTTTGTATAATGTTGCGTGGAGTTTTCCTGGGTCTTTATAAAAGTTATCCAAATATTTATATTTGTATTAAAATCAGTAGAAATAAACACGCGGCTTTTATGTACTCTTTTACAGTGACTCATATCTTGGCTGAAACATGTGACGCCGCGTAGGCCTGTAGATATTTGTCGACGTTTAGGTGGCATCTGCTATCTCCGTCCTCCGAAATGTCGGTACGATTTTATACCAGTTTCATCGTTATAATGCTGCGAACCACAAACCTGTTTCTAAGGCTACTGAATGCAGTCCAAGGCTTCACCATTTGTATGAGACCCATTTTAATAGTTAGTCCATTTACTCGTATGTTTGATGTTTCGTGATAGAAGTTCCGTCCGCATTGATTTCCCCATACGAGTGCACCTTTTCACAATCTAATGAATTGTAAATATTCAATTATGGAACGAACTCAATGTAAAAGTTACAAATACGTTTAAAAATATGGTATTTCAATACTTCTGCATGTTTCGGCACGTCTATGCCATCCTGAGGAGTTGCAGGAGTATTGAAATACCATATTCTTAAATGTGTTTGTAACTTCCGCATTGAGTTGGTTTTATAAATGAATATTAGGCAAAATGCACTGAGTGATTTCCAAATACAGTGGAACCCGGTTATAACGACATCGGTTTATACGACACCTCGCATATAGAGTCTCATGTTCCGTGGTACGTATTAATTAGTCACTGTTAACGATAACATTATACAACTCGGTTATAACAACACTCGTTTATAACGACACAAAATATTCAGTCCATTTCATGACGTTATAACCGAGTTCAACTGTAATCAATCCGTAGTTCAAGAGATTTTGGGTTCCCACGGCTTTCAGTGTTAGCACTTCTGAAATATGACGCCGTGTAGTGTGGTTGACTGTATGGTAACGTGTCGGAGGCACCTGCTGCCTTTATATTCGGGATTAAGTCGCATGGTAGAAGAAAGTTACATTATGTATGGAAGGAAGGAAGGAAGAACAGGAAGCAGTAACTCTGGTTACTCACTTTGCTTTCTCTTAACTGTTCGGCATTGGATCGTAGGAAGCCGTGGTCTTAATCCTGGCTTTAAGTACTGTCGCTGGAATAATAAACGTGCCCAAGTTTATATTTTATATCTTAACCGTTTAAAGACGAAGCGTATCTCTTTTATATAAGGACTCAGTGCGTACCGCGCTGTAAACACTCTCCACTTCGGTTATAAAAACCAGTCTCTTAATGTTTTATAAGGCAAAAGTTGCTGTTTGTTCTGAGATCCGTACAAAACACATAAACGCAATGTGGGCACCACGTAGAATTTTTTAATGTTAAACCTGGTCGTATGTAAAGTTACCGCTAGGCTTTAGAAGGTTAAGCTGTTTCTCTTAATGTTCATTCTTCTTCAACATATTGTTCTCAAGGTGTTCCAGTTGAATCATACATTACATTTGATCTGTACAGTTTATGTAACAAATTCTTAGGTACCAGCCAGTATCAGCATATGCATACTGTGAGACGATCTGACGATTCTGCTAGACCAAGCAGACAGACAACAAGTGTTACAGCTAACAGATGCTCATCTATTCATACCATCTGTCGCTCCCCTTAGTCATAATTAACTGTATGAAGCACAGCCCTTGAGTGGAGAATAATTGCTTAGCCAGCCACTGAACTCTGCTGATTTTGTATAACCCGAAGGTTCGTTACCGTCTTCACAAGAGCCTGCCAGTGAGCCTTACCTGTGTCACATTAATCCAATCCTTGTAGTCCCATTGTAATGTCCTACCCAAGTCTTCTTTCAGCTTTCAGCAGAAGTGCATGAGTTTATCCACACCACATGCAATATTAAAACTGTCGAACCCGGTTATAACGACATCGGTTTAAGCGACACCTCGTCTATACCGTCAGATATTCTGTGGTACCAATTAGTTCCGCGCTGTTAACCATGGTATTATACTTCTGGGTTGTAACAACAATATTCGTTTATAACGACACAAAATATTCAGTCTGTTTCGTGACGTTTTAACAGAGTTGACTGTATTTGGCGTGGAATACAAACCATGCTCTTCATCCAGCAGTTATCTCCATCAGCCTGTTCCTGTCATGTTGTTAGGTTTAGACATTCCCACCAGCACACTGCTCTCAGACACCCTGAATCTGTGTTCGGTTCTTAATACGATAGGCCAAGTTTCATACTCGTAAAAAATCAACAGGCGGACTTATATATTCATATAGTTCATAGCTTACGTTGTTAGAAGAAGAAAGGAAGACGACTTTACAGCATCCTTCGAAAGTGAAATCATTTGTATTTTTTATGACGTGACGTGTCTGTTAATTTTTTATGAGCGTGCCCTTATTGCATAAGGTTTCACGATTATGCAATTTGTAGAATAGCTTAAATGTGACAAATGGCAGAAAGCCAACCTGGCAGAACCTATACAGATTCGTTTTTAATAACTCCGTTACGTCTCATCGTTTTGTAGACATTCCACCGTGCTGTAGTGTGTTCATCCCTTGAATAGAAGAGGTTTAACGTAATGTATCAGTGGGACGAATACAGGATTTTGGCAGGGAGACCTGAGGGAAGGCGACCACTTGGGAAACCCAGGCGTAGATGGGAGGATAATATTAAAATGGATCTAAAATAAGTGGGATGGGGCATGGACTGGATTGAGCTGGCTCAGGATAGAGACAGGTGGCGGGCTGTTGTGAATGCGGTAATGAACCTCCAGGTTCCATAAAATGCGGGGAATTTCTTGACTAGCTGAGAAACTATTAGCTTCTCAAGAAGGCCTCTGCTCCATTTAGTTAGTTAGCTAGCCCTTTAAAGACGAAGTGTATCTGTTTTATATAAGGACTCGGTGCGTACCGCGCAGTAAACACTCCACTTCGGTTATAAAAACCAATCTCTTAATGTTTTATAAGGCAAAAGTTGCTGTTTGTTCTGAGATCCGTACAAAACACATAAACGCAATGTGGGCACCACGTAGAATTTTTTAATGTTAAACCTGGTCGTATGTAAAGTTACCGCTAGGCTTTAGAAGGTTAGTTATTTAGTTATCAGTGTGATGTAGGCGTGGACTCTATGGCAGTGACAACACAAGGCACTTGATCTTTAATTCCGTTTTATGCTGACGTCGGGATAGTGACCGAATAGTTGGTAGCGCTTGTGCTTAGCGTTTGGAAAGTCGCATGTAATTTCAGTACGGTGACTGGCTGTCTGGAATGAGACTTTTCGTTACTTCCCTCGGGTGAATAACGGTATAGCATTTTGTTAGGTCATGAACCCTTTGGTAAGTGTCCTGTGGAGTTCAGTAACTTTCATGCCATTCGACATTGTGTAATGAGTAGGCTACGGGCTGTTCGATCCGGGGTTCGAATCCCGGCATGGGCAAATTTTTTTTTTCTCCCAAAGTATCCATACCGCCCCAGTGGCCAGCCCAAATTTCTACTAGATGCGTAACGAGGCATCTTTACTCTAGCGTAAAGCGACCAGTGCCTGAGGCTGTGACCACTCGTCCTCATCTGGTTTGAAGGTTAAGAGTCACTGCAGCTCTACTTGGGGGGGGGGGGGGGGGGGGGGGGGGGGGGGGGGGGGGGGGG